>SKCR01045841.1:0-116081 GCA_019454045.1 Zanthoxylum bungeanum
GTAGTTGGAAGCTTTAATTGCTTTTTCCCTTCAAATTTGCTTTAACCTTTTTGGAAAAGGATATACCAAATTTTGCCTTTGACTTTTCATAAGTGTAATTGGTTTTAGAAATCAAATATACCAAAAACCAAAAGTCTCTCTTCTTTCCTCCTTTGGCCGAACTTCACAAGGCTTTTAGGGAAAATTTTGTTGCAATTTTTTTCCAAAGCTAGCACTTGAAGAATCATTCTAGGTGAGGGAGGAAACCATTCCCAAGAGCTTGGAATCAATCTCAAAGCTTGGATCTTGGACATCAACATTCAAAGTGAGCCTGGAGCTATCACTCAAGGAGCAAATTTTTGTTCTACACACATCCTACAAACCGATCAAAGAGAGTAAATTTCCGCTATTCTCCTTTACGTATTCACACTATTTTATGCTTGGATTGATCTTGGGATGACCTTAGAAACCCAACAATGGTATCATGGAGCCTATTTGAGCATGAAATTTGATTAGGGTTTATATACTAAAATTTAGGTAAATTTGATTTGAGCATGATTTGATCAAATTGTTTGTTTGATTATGCTTGTATATTGATAACTTAGAGTTATGCATGATCAATTTGATGAAAAATTAATTGGATTAATTTTTCCCCAATTATAAGGCTTGGCCGAATACTATAATGAACCCTAGGTCATGATGATTTTTATTTTAAGACCATTGGATGTGTTTAAAGACATGAGAAGTATTGATTTGTGATTTAATTGAATTGAAATCAAAATCGGATATAAAATCACTCCATTGCTGTGACAAATAAAGCATGAAAATGACTTGATTTGTTTCAATAATATTGGACATGTATTGATATTTTATGCATGATTAATTAATTAAATTGATATTTTGGAAATGTTAATTTAGATAATTAATTAGTGCAATACACTTTAATTAATTAAATTATGAAATTGGAATATTAGAATTTAATTAATTGGGCTTAATTTGGAATTGGGCTAAAGATGTTGTATTTGGGCCTAATGGGCTTGGTTGGGCCAAGTTGGTTAAGACAATTGGATTGAATCCAAATTGGGCCTAAACCATTCCATTAAGTCCAAATATAATGTATGTGCCTTTAAATATTTAATTGGGCCTAATGGGCCAAAATTGATTTCTTAGCAAATAGGGTGATTCATATTGGGCCTTGGTATTTGGGTTTGACCCATATTGACCAAAGCCCATGCCTTAAGAAATTAATTGAAAGCCCATTGGACTTTAATTAAATGAACATTGGATGTTAATTGGGCATTGAGACCCATTAAGATTAGATTTAGAATCTAAGTCGTAAAGGTGTAATAAAAGTGTAATTATTTCATTTGGAATTAAATAAAGAATTAGTATTGAATACAAATTAAATTAGATTTAAAATTGTAGTTCGATATAATTCAAGAATTCGTACTTTGAGTATTTATTCTTAAACGAGTTGGACTGACGCAAATCAAAACGTTGTTTGAACATTGGATGATCACTTAATTCAAAGATTAATTAATTGGATTAGATTGATTAAATAACATGCTTTTTGTGAATACATGGATGTGTTGTATGAATAATGTATATCGGATGGATATTAGAGGGTGAGGGCAATTTTGGAAAATGTTGTAATAAATTTAGAATTTATTAAATTGGACCTGCGTGTCCAGCCTTATCTCTCGATTCTTTGTAATTCTCTTCTCACATAATTCCCCTCAATGTTAATGAGGTTTCTTTAATTGTATTATGTAATGGGGTAGAAGTTAGAATAGTGCTAGCCGGGGAGAGGAAATGGAGTGATTTGTTATAGGAACAATTTGTGAGATATCCATCAGCATATCATTATTAATTATTTACCGCGCCTTATTATGCTTTTAGAATGCATGTTTAAGGGTGTATGATGAGACCTAATCAAAGATAATAAATTGGTTGCTAATTTACGCGAAAAACCTTCAACAAATATTAAGCGTTTTCCTTCCATTGAATGATTCATTCTCAAGATCCAAGATTGACACTGGTTTGTTGGCCAAAGTCAAGAACTTTGTTCCATATCGTATGTCTTGTCCAATTTGTGATTTGTTGGCCAAAGTCAAGATCACTTCTTGTCCATCGACATCGATTACGAAGCTTTTTAAAGTCAATGGGTCCCGCTTAACTGGAATCATTAAGCTTGTTGTGCCAAAGTCAAGGCTTAGTTGATTCAGAGGAAAAGGTTAGGAAAATATATGGATATATTGGCATATATATTGTATATATGTTTCGGAATTGGAGGTCCACCTACCAAATCTAGGAATTGGATGAGATCCAATTGATCTTAGAGATCTACCTAGTTAAATATCATACAGCTTGTTGGCCAAAGTCAAGGTTGTGTGTTATTTAACGGGATCTAGCCCAGCCTAGGAAACTAGGTTCCCGAGTACTCAATAGAGGGTTAGAGGCTCGCCGAAAAGTAGTGGGTGCCTAGTATTGAATTTGCAATTTCGTTCAAATACTTTCCAAATACGCGCTTTCAAATTATTTCGTCAATTATAAATATTTATTAGTTGGACTAATATTTTATTATTTTTCTTGTAACAGTTAGACTGTACCCAAACATCGTTAATTGAATAGTTTGACTATTGCAATTAAGATGACAGGAAAGTTGAGCATTAGAGATATTATCATGGGCGAAAATGTCTTTAATGGCGTGAAATTTCAAGACTGGGATATGAATCTCAGGATTGTCATGGGATCCGAGAAGTTGCTTTACACTATAGAGAGACCTATGGGCCTAAGCCTAGATCTGATTAAATAGTTGAGCTAGAGCTTTGGAAGACTCATAGCGATGACAACTTCACTGATCAATCTATAATGCTTGCTGCTACGACTCAAAAATTCTGTCGTCGGAACAAAGGATTGAATCCCTATGAGATTATGGCAAAGTTGCATGATCTTCATCGATCTAATCATAGATCACAGAGATATGAGTTGCAGAAGAAGCTCTTTCGCGCTCACATGTCAGAGGGTACATCTGTCGAGCACCATGTGTCGCAGATGATTGCTGACATAGAACAGCTGGGACAGCTGGGCATAGTCTTCGAGGCTGAGACTTCTATAGATTTGATCTTACAATCTCTCCCTGACAGCTGGAGTGGGTTCATCATGAACTACAATATGATGAACCAAGGCAAAACTCTTGGAGAGTTAATGTCAGCACTGCGCGAAGCATAAAAAGAGCTACTGAGGGCAATAAGCGTGAGGCGCACTTCACTTCGACATCTCAGACTCCGAGGACTTGGCCTAAGACGATTGGAGGTGTAAAGAGAAGAAGAAGAAGAAGAAAGGCAAGGCCAAATTTTCAAAACCTTCTGGGAAGGATAAGGACAAATCCCAAGATGCATGTCCGCAGTACGGGAAGCGGGGTCACTGGAAGCGTGACTGCCGCGAGTACAAGGCATACATGAAGGAAATCAAAGCGGGCAAGGCACCGGTTTCAGGTATGTTTGTTATAGAAATAAACATGTCTACTACTAGTTTTAAAAATTGGATTTTTGATTTTGGTTGTGGTACTCATATATGTACTGATGTGCAGGATCTGCAGATTAGCAGGAGACTGGCCTCATGGGAGATTGATCTACGCGTTGGAAATGGGACAAGAGTCACCGTTTTGGCCGTTGGCACTTATGTTTTGGAACTGCCCTCGGGGCATGTACTTAAACTTACAGACTGTTATTATGTACCTAGTTTGACTAGGAATATTATTTCTATATCTATGTTAACCCAATGTGGGTATATTTTATATTTAGAAACACTGGGTGTTTTATGTATAAAAATGATATGGAGATTTGCACTGCTGATGTAAATAATGGTCTTTATATTTTGAATATAAATCAATCTCAAACATATTCTGTAACAAACAAAAGACTTAAACTAAGTAACAAAAATGAAACTTATATGTGGCATTGTCTTCTGGGACACATTAACAAGACTCGCATATCCACACATTCGAAGAGTGGGTACTTGGACGGATTTGATCAAAATTCATATGACGTCTGCGAATCTTGTTTATTAGGCAAAATGCCTAAAACACCTTTTAGCGGAAAAGGTGTACGTGTCACCGAACTGTTAGCCCTCGTTCATAGTGACGTATGTGGGGCCATGTCTAGCCAGACTAGAGGTGGATATGAATACTTTGTAACTTTACGGATGATGCATCGTGTTATTGTTATGTGTATATTATGAGACACAAGTCGGAAACCTTTGAGAAATTCAAAGAGTTTCGACATGAAGTAGAAAAACAGACCGGCAAAAGTATTAAGACATTACGGTCGGACCGTGGTGGCGAATACTTAAGCAATGAGTTTCTTGATTACTTGAAAGAATATGGTATTCTTTCACAGTGGACTCCTCCGGGAACACCGCAGTTAAACGGTGTGTCCGAATGGAGAAACCGAACTTTGTTAGACATGGTAAGGTCTATGATGAGTCGCACAGAGCTACCTATTTCCTTCTGGGGAAATGCATTGAACAGTGCAATACTTATTTTGAATAAGGTTCCGTCAAAGTCTGTTCAACAGACTCCGTATGAGATATGGACAGGAAAGAAACCAGGTTTCTCATTCCTGAAGATTTGGGGATGTTGAGCATACGTCAAACGTTTGGAAGGTACCAAACTAGAACCCAAATCGGATAAATGCCTATTTGTAGGATATCCTAGGGAAACCAAAGGATACTACTTCTATCACCCACAAGAGAACAAAATTTGTTGCTCTACATGCGGTTTTCCTTGAGAATGAATTCCTAATTGCAATGGAAAGTGGGAGAAGAGAAAAGTAGACTCGATGAAAATTGGAGTGATACTGTTCCTGGCACAGAATCCTTAACGGAACATAAACAGTCCATCAGGGATAAGACTATACCACAATCTTCGAATACAAGAACCGCGTAGGTCGGAGAGAGTCAGAAAACAACCTAAGAGGTATGGATTTCTGATCTCACCTCATGTGGATATCAATCTTATTGAAGATAACGAGTCGGCTACGTATGAGGAAGCGATACAAGATATTGATTCTGTTTTATGGTAAGAGGCCATGAAGTCCAAAATGGATTCCATGTACACCAACCAAGTTTGGACACTGGTTGATGCACCAGAAGGCGTAAAGCCTATTGGTTGCAAATGGGTCTTCAAGAAGAAGACCGACATGGATGGAAACGTACAAACGTACAAAGCTAGGCTTGTAGCGAAAGGGTATCGTCAACGACATGGTGTCGATTACTACGAAACTTTTTCACCTGTTGCCATGATTAAATCCATTCGGATTATGCTTGCTATTGCTGCATATTTTGATTACGAGATATGGCAAATGGACGTCAAAACCGTTTTCCTTAATGGAAACCTTTTGGAGGATGTTTATATGCAACAGCCTGACATTTTATCGTATAAAAACATGCGAACAAGGTTTGCAATTTAAATCTATCCATTTATGGATTGAAGCAAGCATCGCGTTCTTGAAACCAACGTTTTGATGAGATCATAAAAGAATATGATTTCGTTCAAAACGAGGATGATCCTTGTGTATATAAGAAGGTTAGTGGGAGCGCAATGACATTCATTGTCCTTTACGTTGATGATGTATTACTTATTGGCAATGACATTCCCATGCTACAATCGGTGAAAGCTTGGCTTTTTTTAAAATTCTCCATAAAGGATCTGGAAGAAGCAGCATTTATTCTAGGAATAAATATCTACCGGGATAGATCTAGAAAGATGATTGGACTCTCCCAGAGTACATATGTTGACAAAGTGTTGAAGAGATTCAACATGGATCAGTCCAAGAGGGGACTGTTGCCAATGTCACATGGTGTCACTCTATCTAAGGACATGTGTCCTAAAACTCAAGATGAGAGAGACAACATGAGTCGGATCCCGTTCGCCTCGGCAGTCGGATCGATCATGTATGCCATGATATGTACGTGACCTGATGTCTAATATGCTTTTAGCATGTGTAGTCGCTATCAGGCCGATCCAGGTGATGGTCACTGGATGGCGGTTAAGAATATCCTTAAGTATCTTAGACGAACTAAGGATGCTTTCTTAATCTATGGAGATGGAGAACTTGAGGTAACTGGGTATACCGATGCAAGTTTCCAAACCGGTAAAGACAATTGCAAGTCGCAATCCGGGTACATATTTTGTTTGAACAACGGAGCAGTAAGCTGGAAATCTTCCAAGCAAGAGACTGTTGCCGATTCAACAACAGAAGCAGAGTATATTGCTGCAGCTGAAGTAGCAAAAGAGGCAGTTTGGATCCGTAAATTCCTAATTGGATTAGGAGTAGTTCCGTTAGCAGCTGAGCTTGTTCCATTGTATTGTGACAATAACAGGGCTATAGCACAGGCTAAGGTACCGCGGTCTCATCAACGATCCAAGCATGTTCTTCGACATTTCCATCTGATTCGTGAGATTATACATTGTGGCGATGTGAAGATCGAGAAGGTTGCATCAGAGGACAACATTGCAGATCCGCTGACGAAAGCTATTCCTCAGCAAAAGTTTGAGCGACATGTACATAGTTCATGTGTTAGATGCTTGAGTAACTGGCTATAGGCCAAGTGGGAGATTGTTGGACAATTATGACCCATAGCGTCACTATTTGTAAAAGACATTGTGGTTTTTGTACAAATTAACTATGTGACAATGGAAATTGCATTTTATCATTTTGTAATTTGATTACTTAAATATATAAATGATAAAAGTCCTTATGATTAGTTCCAGATTATAAGATATGAGACAATATCAATCCGTAAAGGTTTAATCATTAAAAATCCCTAGTCGTAGTATTATCGAGACTGGACATCGATAATGCGGAATAGACTAGTATTGCACTTGTGCGTGTTATGGAAGCGTAACAACATAGTTCTCATATATTTAAGTATTAGGTACTTATGCAAGTGTGATAGGAGGTTGTGTTTACCGATGGTACGGAAACAGCTTTGCTTTGGATAGACCCATCGGAATCCCATTGGTAGTATAACTATGTGTCTATGGGAATCCGAATCAGGGTAGGTGTATTTGGTCTTAACCTGAGACTTGCATCGCTAGTACTTGCGACAATCAATACATTTTGGTTTTGGTCGTCCGAGACTTTAACAGGTTATGTGTACGCCTCTTTTGGGTTTATTGAGAATCATAGTTTATTGGGGGTCATGTCCAGACGGAGGTATCATTTCAGTCATATGAAGATGATGATCACGCAGGGATACAGAACTGGTACTCTAATGTGTTGCAACCATCGGGATAATATGACAAGGTCATGATTATCCGATTAAATAGACTAGTTGCTTGTGATCCGATATATGCTTCGCACTAGTAAGACACTATTCCAGCCCCAGGCCTAGCATATGACATCCGATACTTGATCGAAATACGTAATACTACGTATACTACGCCTGTAAAAGATTAAATATTCCTTAAGAATATTTCTAGAGAATTGGGTAGGCAAGGTGCTTTGCTAGAAGCCAACCATTTCTCGTAAATCGGTAAATATATGGTACGAGGTACGTACGTGTTCGGATAGTCCGACGACCGGATTTACTGCCAACATATCCAAGGATCTCATGGGTCGATTCCCGAAGATTCACGGATGACGTATGATTCGAATTTAATTAAGCTAGGATTAATTGCGGAGAGATTTTATCTGAGATAAAATACTATTAGAGAGAGAGAGAGAACGATTAATTCAGAATTAATCGATAAAATAATATATTCGATATATTAAATGAAATTAGATTTCATAACGGAATTAAAATTGATTTTAATTCGGGCGAATGAATAATTTAGAATTAATTCACGAGCGACGTGAATAGTAATTTTGCTATGAATAATTATTTAATTAAATTTGATTTAATTACGTTGCAATGGAAAATTCGTTATTTCGGATATAACAAACCCGAGCCCGGAATGGGTTTGCAGGCCCACTCGAATTTTGAATTAAAGTGGGGCCCACAAGTCACATTGCAAGTCACTTTAGTGATGGAAGTCATATCACCTTTTTGTGATTGACATCTAGTCACTATTGGTGATGGGAGTAGTTGGAAGCTTTAATTGCTTTTTTCCCTCCAAATTTGCTTTAACCTTTTTGGAAAAGGATATACCAAAATTTGCCTTTGACTTTTCATAAGTGTAATTGGTTTTAGAAATCAAATATACCAAAAACCAAAAGTCTCTCTTCTTTCCTCATTTGGCCGAACTTCACAAGGCTTTTAGGGAAAATTTTGTTGCAATTTTTTTCCAAAGCTAGCACTTGAAGAATCATTCTAAGGTGATAGGGAAACCATTCCCAAGAGCTTGGAATCAATCTCAAAGCTTGGAGCTTGGACATCAACATTCAAAGTGAGCTTGGAGCTATCACTGAAGGAGCAATTTTTTGTTCTACACACGTCATACAAATCGATCAAAGTGAGTATATTTCCCATATTCTCCTTTACGTATTCACACTATTTTATGCTTGGATTGATCTTGGGATGACCTTAGAAACCCAACAATTACATCCCATAGAGCCTCTCTTAAAATTACTCACAAAGAGTTGTAAGATGGGCAGTAGACCCCCTGAATATGAATAAGACTTTCTCGTTCTTAGAAAAAAATATTTTTATCCATGATTGTTTATTATTTAAGTGGGAAAATCATATTTAATATTCTTGGGAGATACTCTTGATCGGGATACGTGAAGGGGTGCAGGGCATGTGGGAAAGGCGCGAAACCCGTGGCACACCAATCCCCGGTGTCATTATCAAACCACCAGGCTGGAGCGTCAATACCTCATGACTTGCACCTTTGAGGAGTTCAGAATGCATGAATGGGTGAAGGACATGTGGCAAAAGCGCGAACCTCCTATGGCACGCGAATCACTGATGTCATTATCAAACCCTTAGGACGGAGCGTTAATACCTAATGACTTATACCTTTGGGGAATAATACAAAAAGACCTGCATTCTTTTTGGCACCTCGGGCATCCATAGCACGCTCGACGAGAGAGTCGGTATGGCATTTGGTGCCCCTTGGTGATCATCACATGCATGGATTGAAGATATTTGAGATACTACGGGGCTGGATTATATCTTGTCGAGACCCCATTTCTGTGCGATGGACCGGTGGGAGCTTTCCCACATGGTTTGTTTTTGTTTTGCAGGTTCTTGCAAGTCAGTCCCTTCCGGGATTCTAGCATGTCAAGAGCTTACATCAGCCCGAGATGACACAAGATGAGCTTTTTCAAGCAGATAAGCCTAGGGATGGACTGACCAGAGTTAGTTCAGATCGATTTCTTCAATTCGAGGAGGCCTAGTAGGAGAGATGACTAAGTTATAAATCAGAAGCAAATGTGCTAAATCAGGGTTATGAACCCGACGTGGGTTTTCACAAGAAGCACCGAAGCTGCAGATTGAGGTACCCGTTATGAGGTGGGGTAGATGTAACATCCCCCATTCGGAGATGCTAACGGCAGGGAATAGACCGACCTATCCCCCTGAGCCTCTGACTTTCTGTCTATGATCAACACCACTAATTCCATCTCAAAATAAAAATTCATGCATAGGGACCATTGCCCAACTCTACAACATAGAATGCATATTAATATTTATAAATGTGAACTTAATAATACTTCTCTGTACAACTCAATTCATGGACTCTTTTAGCACAAACAATGACATATATAATACTACTGTCTGACAAGCAACTTTATTTTGACACTGACTGTGCTGAACCTCTGTAATCGACCTGGTGGACTCAAACACTCCAGTGACTACCATCAGTATTCATCATCTCGAGCTCGTCCTCCGGGTATACCTGTAAAACAGAAACATTGGGAGTGAGCGGGTTAAATCGTTTGAACGATCTAGTGAGTGGAAAATTTTAAAACGCAAATTGGAATATTTTATGAAACATTCATTTTTCTGAAAAAGAAATCATCTTGATAAAACTAAATATTTTCTGAAAACCAATCTCTTTCTTTATGTAAAACTCTTTCGTAAAACCATTCTGCTGAAAGTCTTTTTTAAAACCGCTCTTTCAAAATTATTTTGTAAAACTACTGTGTCTGAAAATCATAAATCTAAAAATCATAGATCTGAAATATGTTTTTGAAAATCTGTCTTTGAAAACTTAATGCATGAGGCCGTTACGTCTCATCGTCCCCCCATACGCCTAAACTAGTGATCTTGGGACGTTACGTCACACCGTCCCCAAGCCACTGAACTAGAGCCAGATGTGCATATCCATATCATTAAGGGATTACATCTCGCCGTCCCCCAATGCATGCCACCATTATCTCCCCAGATCCCCCAATCAGAGATGCTACCGTAGACTTGAGGTTCTGGATGTGATCAAGATTGAACATCAGCGTAGGATGATCCGCACCACCATTGTAGTTCCCGGCACCAACTCGCAGACTCGTTGATGCCGAGAACTATGTGCAGATATTGATGGTGATTTCCTGACACGAGAAAATCAGAAGTATGAAGAATGGTATAGAATAGATTTCCACTTCCCGAGCCAGGGGCCCAGGCCCAAGAGGTATAGGCATCCGGCCTGATAAGGAGATCAGAGTTAGTTTGCACTTGATGACCGACCCGAGGTGGAAAGATGTTCATGGAATATGAGGGGAGTGAAGGTCTCAGCACCGACTTGACTTGGTGTAGCAGGTCGATCATTTAAGTTTACAGTCAATCATCTCAACTCATTGGACTGAGGAGATAGGTCGAGGTAATGGTATTATGTTTGGGTACAAATGACATAAGCCTTAAACGGAAGTTCGACTTTCCCAATAATTGATGAGATAGAAGTAGGCCAGCGGCTGATGGGACGAAGCAGTGCTGCAAGTTTATTGACTTGCATACACTATCGTGTGGGAATGGTCGGAATAGCGATTGGCACATGGGAATAACTTGTAACAATTACCAAGAATGATTAATTTAATAAGATTTAGATGGCAGGTTGTAGGGGTGTCAGACGGCTGGGCTATAATCCGTAGGGTAATTGGGTGATGTCACGAAGTTAGTGAAACATTGTATTTTGTTTTAGTATATAAAGGGGTTAAGAGTTAGAACAATTTTATTCGAAAACACTTGTAACTTGTGATAGAAAGATGAGAAACCCGAGCTAGAAAAACAAAAGAGGTCGGTCAGGCCCGAGCCAATAATAAAAGCTTTCTTTTCCCCTGTGCTCATGGATGTAGGTTGGATCCATTCCGTCGAACCATGTTAAACCCTCTGTTTTGTCTATGTGTTTTCTCATCTTTTGCTAAGTTTGCATTTGGTCCCCAAATCAAATAAATTCACAGTTGATAAATGATTATTCGAGGAGTGGTTTCCCGAATTATCACTGAAACGAAAATCAGCCGTCAACAGGCTTGATTGATTCTGGCTAATACACCACTCAAGTTTATGCTTGTAATAGTACTTTTAAGGCCTTTAAAACTAACTACTTGCAGGCATAAAAAATACTTTTTTACCTTAACGAATTAACATATTTAGATTATACTGAGCAAATGTGCAATATATTAGCACTGAAGCGGAAGCATGAGGTTTATTGTAGGAAAATTTTGTAATTTTTAAGGATTTAATTTATAAATTTAGAAGATATTTTTGTTATAATACTAAGAGTTAGAAAAAAAAATTGATGAGAGATGACTCATCCCTAAACATAGAAGGGACTTCCCGATTACAGCAACCATCAATTTGTTTTTTATATTATCATCTTAAGCTATTTTTTTTATTATTCACAAGCTTAATGAGTTTGACAAACAAAAAATAATAATAAATTAAAACAAAAACAAAAACAAAGTTAATCAAGAAGATCAATCCTGGAGGCTGGAGGATAACCTTATCCTCCAAACCCAGAAAATTTGCCACATAGGATCATTTGTGACTGCCACGTCAGCTGGAAATCTCCAATTTCCACCTCTCTATCTCCTCCGCTTCATTTGACTATCCACTATCTAAACTTCCAATTCTGTCTTCATCACCAAACCCACAACATCACTTGCCAATTTCATTATACTCAGCGAAGAGATACCTTCAAAACCAATTACAAAAAAAAAAAAAACAGAAAAAGATGGCCTCAGTTTCAATGGCTATGCCCCTAAGTTCAGCAACCCACAAGCCAAGCTCTGGATCATTCTTGAATCCATTGCCTTTAAGACCAACAAAGGCTGGCTTCTTGGCCAAGCCAAAATCAAGAGCCTGCAGGCTTCAAGTTGAGTCCTCTTTGAAGGAAAAGGCAGTGACAGGACTCACAGCAGCTGCGCTGACAGCTTCAATGGTGATTCCTGAGGTGGCTGAGGCTGCTGGCTCTGGCGTTCCCCCTTCTCTCAAGAACTTCTTGCTCAGCATTGTTGCTGGTGGAGTTGTTTTTGCGGTTATCGTTGGAGCTGTCCTTGGTGTCGCCAATTTTGATCCTGTTAAGCGTAGCTGAGGATGATTCTTAAAGTACTGTTTGAATTTTCGTTGCTTCTATAAATTGTATTGTTGTTGCTTTATTGTGTGGTTCATGTTAATTAGCACATATATGTATATGCAAGCCTTTGGTCTGATTCACCATTTGCAACATTAAACAGAACCAAACATTGGATAAAGCTTTCATGTTATGGCTGTTTATACAAAATATCCTATGGAACCAACAATATTTGTCTAAAAATTAACCAAATGCTTTTCAACAAATTGATTTCATTAGAGAAGTTTATTAACTTACACTTCATATCCCAACCTCCAACTTTATTTTTTAATTTTTTGCCTTTTTTATTTCTGTGGAGCCTGTATCATAAATTGAAGTCGTAGAAACAATAGCTTTATAAGAACTTAAGGTTGTTTACATTGGATCTTCCTCAAGCCCCCAATAAATCACCCAACTTGTTCCAATTTTTTTGTTCCCTTTGAAGATGAACAAAATTGCTAGCAGGCAGATCAAGAGAGAGTTACTTGAGTAACAAAGATGCCATTGTCATTGAGCTGGAGCTTCAGAATCCGCTCTTGGAATGATTTTGTGTATAGTTGATAGCAAAGCCCTCCTTCAACTGGGTCAGCTAATCTCGAACTATGATATCAAATCTATATTTCTTCTTCTTCTTCTGTTCTGCCCCTGATCACAAACAATGAGTGTAAAAAAGTGAATAATTGCTAATAACACAACATCTAATTATGTGATAGAGGTAAGAATGTTGCTGTACTTGGCATCATTAACAACAAGATTAAGATATAATTATTATCCAATTGGTGACACGATAGGAGGGTGAATCTAGCATTCATGAATCATGACAAGAATGAATTCATACACTTCACCACTCTGCATTGTTAAGGTTGCTCACATTGCTGCCAATGCAACTGACTGAGGTACTCACATTGCTACCAATGGAGCTGACCACAGAGGATACAAGCTGGAGGTTTCCAACAGAATTAGTTATAAGTAATCAAACAATTGTTACTGATTAAAGAAAGAATAGTTAGTTAAGGGGTTCTAGACCGCCTTGAGCTACAAGCGGGGCTTAGAGCTTACAAAGAGAAAAATATAAACGCTTCGGGTCTTACAATATGTCTGTTACAACTCTTTCAAATGGTCAAGTGCCGATCGGTTTTCTCTCTCTATTACTAGACTTTTGGCTATTGGCTTCTCTCTAAGTGGTGAGAGACGAGATTTTCTAACGCTTAAATCTTAATCTTCAACTCCTTTATATAAACTCTCAAATCCACTATTTCATTAACCCATGATGTCAGCTCACGTCATTATGTCATTATTGCCTCATGCTCCTTTTTCCCCAACCACTCAGCAAACAATTATACTGACACTTGGCTCAACTACCCTTGTCAACTGAAACCCATCATTATTGTTAGTTCTATATTTATTGGTAATGTTCGTAACAAATCAAGTTCAATTTTTTTTTTTAAAAGAGGACTGTATATTAAGAAGAAAAGCACAACTTACAAGCAATAAGAGAGGGAAAATCATCCCTCCAAAAACCCGAAACAGGGTAGTTACAAACAATTTTTGCCAACACATGAGCCTCGACATTATAAGTACGAGGTTTGAAACAAACCATAAACTGATCTGAATCTTTTATAGTGTCTTGAATCTCCATGATGATCTATGAGATTTCTTTGAAGCTGGTAATAGTACATTCTGTGGACAATTATGACTCATATAGTCACTATTTGTACAGATCATGATGTTGTTGTACAAATTAACTATGTGACAAATGAGATTGCTCTCTTATCATTTGTGATTAGATCACCTAGATGTATAAATAATAGGAGGTCCCTATGATTTGTTCATGGACGGAGAATGATATGAGACAGTATCAGTCCACGAAGGATAAATCATTAAATATCCCTAGTCAGAGCATTGTCGAGATTGGACATCGATAAATGCGTAAAAGACTAGTATTACACTTGTGTGCGTTGTGAGGGCACAACAACATAGTTCTCATATATTTGGGTATAGGATACTCATGCAAGTGTAATAGGAGGTTGTGTTTTACCGATGCTACGGGAAACAGCTTCGCTCTTGATAGACCCCCTCGGAATTCCATTGGTAGTATGACTATGTGTCTATGGAAGTCCGAAATCAGGGTAGGTGTATTTGGTCTTAACCTGAGACTTGCACCGCTAATACTTACGACAATCAATATACTTTGGTTGAGGTCGTCCAGGGTTTTAACAGGTTATGTGTACGCCAATGTTGGTATATTGAGAATCGTAGTGTGTTGGGTGTGATGTCAAGACGGAAGTGTCACTCCAGTCATATGGAGATGATGGTCACGTAGGATACGGTACTAATACTCTTAAGTACTGCAGTCATCGGGATAATATGACTAGGTCATAGTTATCCGATTATAGAGACTAGTTACCAGACATCCGACATGTGCTTCGTACGGGGCAGACACAATTCCAGCCCCAAGCCTAGCACGTGGTCATCCGATACTGGACAGAAATACGCAATACTATGTATACTACGCCTGATATAGATCCTTTATTCCTGTAAGGATATTTCCTGAGAATTGGGTAGGCATGGCGCTTTGCTAGAGGCCAATCTTGTCTTGTAATTCGGTATAAACGTAGTACGAGGTACTTACGTGTTCGGATAGTCCGACGACCGAATTTGCTGCCAACATATCCGGGGATCTCATTGGTCACTTCCCAAAGATTCACCGATGACGTATGACTCGCACTTTTAATTAATCTGGGATTAATAAGATGAGAGAGAAAATTAATATGGGATTAATTGCGGAGATATTTTATCTGAAATAAAATATCATTTAAAGATATAATGATTAATTTGGAATTAATCGGTAAATTAATATATTCGATATATTAAACGAAATTGGATTTCCACGCGGAATTAAAATTAGATTTTAATTCGGGCGAACAAATTTATTTAGAATTAATTCGTAAGCGACGTGAATAGTGACTTCGCTAGGCATAATCATTAAATTACGACGCAACGGAAAATTCGTTAATTTGGAATTAGCGAACCCGAGCCCGGGATTATTTGCGAGCGCATTCACATTTCGAATTCTAGTGCGGCATGCAAGTCAAATCAAGCGTCAAATCTCTAGTCGCATCTAGCGTCACATCAAGCGTCAAATCACTTGTCACTTTGAGTGATGTGACTTGACAACTTGTGATTGATGTGATTAGATGATGTGTGTGGTTGGCAATTAAAACTTTAAATGGTTTGACTTTTAAAGCCAAAATTGTGTATATGCTTTTAGAAATCATTTTTTACCAATGACAACACACATTTTTTCCATCTCTCTCCCTCTTTTTCCCTCCTCTCATCTCACGGTATCACTGCCATTTTTCTTTCTGGTTTTCTGGTTTGAAAAACCGAGCAGTGAAGGGGAATCAAATGCGATTTTGTGGCAAAATCGAGAGTGCTAGAACACTCCGAGATCATGCGAAGGTGATATGGAAGTCCACCCATGAGCCGGGAATCGTTTCGCAAAGCTTGGAGCTTGGAAAATGACCTCCAATTGCCGAAACAGTGAGGAATTTCACTGCACTGCCGAGCAGAAAAGTTTTTGTTCGTCAAAGCGTCGCTCAACCGATCGATGTAAGTATTCCGCAACTTTGTCGTTGTTATTCACACATGTTCATGCTTGTTTTATTGATCTTGAGATGCTTAAAATCTCCAACAATGGTATCAAGAGCATGGTTAAAAACATGAAAAAGTTTAGGGTTAAAATTTGGGTAAATTGATTTTGAGCATGTTTAAATGAAATTGGATGATTTTGTATGTTTAATTGATGTTGAATTGAAGATTGATTGGATCAATTTCAAGAAATTGTGATTGGATCATTTTTTTCCCCAAATTGTTGAAATGGCCGAATAGGTTGAGCCCTATAATGTCTTGGGATTTTTTTATTTTTGATCATTGGATGTGTTGGAAACCATTCGCGAATATGATTTAATGTCGATTGTGGAATAATTGGATTGAAACCGAATCGGACGTAAAATCCCCAAATTGCCTAGAATGTAAGAGCATGAAATGGGTTTGATTTTTGTTAAATTATGTTGGACATGATTTAATCTTGATAAGCATGATTAATTAGGATAATTGATGTTTTAGGAATGTTAATTGGATAATTAATTGTGTAATGCACTTTAGGTAATTAAATTGGGAATTTGGAATTTGGCAATTTAATTGAATTGGGCTAATTTTGGAAATTGGGCTTGTCGTGTTGTAAATGAGCTTATTGGCCTTTGTTGTACAAAGTTGGGTTTAGGCAAAATTGGTTGGATCCAATTGGGCCCAAAACTGCATCCATAAAGCTCAAATGCGACTTAATGGACCTTTAAAGTTTAATTGGGCCTAATGGGCCAAAATTGATTTCTGGGCTTATGGGGTAACTCCTGGATTGGATTTTGGTTATTCGGTTTGACCCGAGTTGACCAAAAGTCCACGCCTCAAGAAATTAATTAAAAGCCCATTGGACTTTAATTAAATTGACATTGGACGTTAATCGGGCTTTGAGACCCGTTGCGATTAAATTTGGAATTTAAGTCGTAAAAGGTTTATTAATAAAGTGTAGTATTTAATTTGGAATTAAATAGTGAATTAGAATTAAATACAAATTGAATTGGATTTAATTGTGTAGTTTAATTTAATTCGAGAATTCGTACTTTGAGTACTTATTCGCAAAACGAGTTTGACTCGAGCAAAAAAATCAAATCGTTGTTTGAACATTGGATGGTCACTAATTATCAGATTAATTAATTTGATTAGATTGATTGATAACATGCTTGTGTGAATACATGGTTGCGATGCATGAATAATGTATATCATATGGATATTAGATGGGTGGGACAATTTTAGAAATTGTTGTAATAAATTTGATTTATTAATTGGACCTGCGAGTCCAGCCTTATTACCTCCATATTCTTTGTATTCTCTTCTCACCTATTCCCCTCAATGTAAATGAGGTTTCTTTAGAAGTGTAGTGTAATGGGTAGAAGTAATACATGTGCTAGCGGGAGAGAGAAATAAAGACATTGATCTAGGATCAATGTGAAAAGTATCCATCCGCATATCATTATTATTTTTCATATGTGCTTTATTATGTGTTTAGAATGCATGTTTAAGGGTGTATGATGATGAGACCTTAACAAAGATAATAAATTGGTTGCCAATTTGCACTCGAAAAACCCTCGCAAAATATTAAGCGTCTTTCCTTCCATTGAGTGATTCTCACTCAAGATCCGAGACTGGCATTGGCTTGTTGGCCAAAGTCAAGGCCTTTGTCCGTCGAGGATGTGTTTGATTCACGAGAGCTTTGTTACATGTCAGTGTCTTGTCCAAGTTGTGGTTTGTTGGCCAAAGTCAAGACCACTTCTTGTCCATCGACATTGATTACGAAGCTTTCCATAGTCAATAGGTCACGCTTAACTGGGATCACTAAGTTTGTTGTGCCAAAGCCAAGGCTTAGTTGATTCAGAGGAAAAAGGTTAGGTAATACATTGGATGTATTGTCATATATAAGATATATGTTTCGGACTTAGATGTCCCCCTACCGGATCTAGGAATTGGATTGGATCCAATCAATCTTAGAGATCTACCTAGTTAATTATCATACAATTTGTTGGCCAAAGTCAAGATTGTGTGATATTTAACGGGATCCTAGCCCACTAGGAAACACGGTTTCCCAAGTACTCGACAGAGGGTTAGAGGCTCGCCGAAAAATAGTGGGAGGCAAGCATTGAATTTGCAATATTCGTTTAATTACTTGCCATACGCGCTCAAACAAATATCATTCGTCATAAAAATTAAATGTTAGTTGGACAAATATTTAAATGTTGTTTTATTAATAGTTGGACTATATTCAAACTATCCATTAAGCTTGCTAATTAGACTCCTTAATTTCTTAATCAGAATTAAGGATTAGATCCTTAAAGTATGATGATGAAATTGAAGGATCTTCATAAATCTATATTTAGATTTAAGAAGTACTAAATTGCAATGGTAAACTCTTGGAGAGTTAATGGCTATTCTCTAGGAGACAAAGCCAAAGTTTGCAATAAGGCAAGTAGCGCAAGGTGCACCTTACTTCGACATTTTAAAAGGCCAAGGCTTGGCCAAAGGCTTCTGGAATGTGGAAAAGGCCAAAGGCAAAATCATTATAATCTTCTGGGAAGATAAAAGGATATATCCCAAAATGTCTGCCTAAATTGTGGCAAACGGGATCGCGGAAGCGTGACTGCCGTTTGGACAAAGCAGACATGAAGGAATTGAAGACGGGCTAGGCTCTGACTTCAAATATGATTGTCATAAATATGTTCACTACTAGTATTAAAATTGGATTTTAGATACTTAGTGTGGTACATAAATATATACTGGTGTGCAGAATCTGCTATGAGCAGGATACTGACTTCAGATGAGGTAAATCTGCGAATTGGAAACGGGATGAAAATCGCTGTTTTAACCGTAGATACCTAAGTTTAGGAACTGCCTTCAGGTATGTACTTAAATTAGGTAACTGTTAAAATGTAACTAGTTTGACTACATACATTATCTCTATATCAGGGTTTAACCCGTTGCGGGTATACCTTTATGTTCTAAAACACTAAAGTGTTTCATTATATAAAGATGATATTGAGATAAACACATTAGATGTGAATAACAGTATTTATATTTTGAATATAAGTAAAATCTCAAACATATAACATGACAAACAAATAGCTCAAACTGATTTAATCAGTAGAAACGTAAATGTGGCATTGTTTTCTAGGACACAACTTAAACAAAAATCGTATATCCACACTTTCAAAGAGTGGGTACTAGGACTGATTTGATTATATTCAAATAAAGTCTACGAATCTAGTGTATTAGGCAAAGTGCCTATAACACCTTTACTTGGTAAAAGTGTAACTGCCAACGATCTGTCAGCCCTAGTTCATAGTGAAGCAAGTGGGCCCATGTCTAGCTAGGCTAGAGGTGGATATGAATATTTCGTGACCTTTACGGATGTGGCATCGCGTTAGGGTTATGTGTTTCTTTTAGAACACAAATCGGAAACTTTTAAAGTTTCGACACGAAATAGACAAACAGATCGGCTAAATTATTAAACCACCACGGTTAGACCATGATGAAAATACTTAAGCAATAAGTTTCTCAAATACTTGAAAGTGTATAGTTTCTTTCAATGAGGATTTCTCCCGGAACACGTCATCGTGACGGTGTGTCCGAACGGAGAAACCGAGCTTTATTGGACATTATAAGGTTAATCATGAGTCGCTCTGAGCTACCATATCCTTCAACGGATACGCATAAACAGTGCAGAACTTATTTAGAATAAGGTTCCATAAAATCTGTTTGACAGATTTCATTTTAGATATGAACAGGAAAAAAACCAGGTTTTCTCATTCCTGAACAATTTGGGTATGCTAGGCATATGTTTGGATGATACCAAACTAAAACCCAAATTGGATAAATGCCAATTGTAGGTTATCCTAGGGATACCAAAGTATAGTACTTATACAACTCACAAGATAACAATTTAATTGTTGCTCGCCATGCGATTTTCCTAAGAGGAATACCAATATGCAGTGGTAAGTGGGAGGAAAGTAAAACTCGATGAAAATCGGAGTAATACTGTTCTAGGCACCGATTCCTAATGGAACACAAATAGTTCATCAAGGATGAAACTATACCATTAATCTTCTAATACACAAGAACCGCGTAAGTCAGAGAGATTCAGAAAACAACTTGGGATATGAGTTTATGATCTCACCTTATAAAGATGTTAATCTTTTGAGGTATACCAACTGACTACGTATAAGGAAGTGATACAAGGTATCGACTCCCAATTATGGCAAAGTGCCATGACATCCGAAATGGATTCCATGTATATCAACCAGTTTGAACACTAGTTGATGTACCGCAAGACATTGTGCCTATTGGTACTATATGAGTCTTCAAGGAAGACATACATGGAAGGTAACATACCAACGTATAAAGCTAGGCTTTTAGCGGAAAGGTATCGTTATCAACATTATGTTGATTACGATTCAACATTTTACCTGTTGCCACGGTGAATCCATTTGGATAATGCTTGCTGATGCTGCATGTTTCCTTAAACGGAAACCTTTAGGAGGATGTTTACAACATCCTGTTGGTTTTGTCGTACCAAAACTAGCAAACAAGGTTTGCAGGTTATTCGATCCATGGTTGGATTGAAGCAAGCATTGAGTTCTTGGAACTATCGTTTTGATGTAATCATAATAGTATATGATTTAATTCAAAACGAAAATGATTCTTGTGTATATAAGGAGGTTAGTGGGAGCGCACTGACAGTGAATGTCCTATAAAATAATGATGACATATCATTTCTTCGAAATGTATTCCCATAATGTAATCGGAGAAAGCTTGGCTTTCATGTAATTCTCCGTAGAATTCTTGGGAGAAACAACTTTATTCTATGAATAAAGATCTACTGGGATAGATCTAAAAGTTGTTAACACTCTCCGAGAAATCGTACATTGAAAAATGTACGTGACCTGGTGTCTCATATGCTTTGAACATATGAAGTCACAAACAGGCCAATCCAAGTGATAGTCACTGGATTTATGTTAAGAATATCCGTTAGTATCTTAAAGAACTAAGGATGCTGTCTTAATCTATGGAGATGGAGAACTTGAAGTGACTGGGATCTCTGCTGCAAGTTTCCTAACCGATATAACGACTATAAGTCGCAAAAGGTACTATACAGTTTGAATAACGGAACAGTGAGCTGGAAATCTTCCAAGCAAGATACTGTTACCGAATAAACAACAAATACAGGTTATTGCTGTAGCTGAGGCAGCAATAGAAGCCATTTGGGTCGATAATAAATCTAATTAGATTAGATATAGTTCTATTAGCAGCTGAGCTAGGCTTCAGCACAGGCTAAAGAATTAATGGTCTCATCAACGATCCAGATACATACTTCAGATATTCATCTGATTCGTTCGGATCATACATCGTGGCGATGTGATGATCGAATAAATCGCATCAGATGATAATCATGCAAATCCGCTGACGAAAACCTTCTCAGTAGTTGAAGCCAACCGTACATAGTTCGGGTGTCAGACACTCCAGTGACTGGCTATAGGCCAAGTGGGAGATTGTTGGACAATTATGACCCATATCGTCACTATTTGTACATATCATGGTGTTGTTGTACAAATTAACTATGTGACCAAGGAGATTGCACTCTTATCATTTTTGATTATATCACCAAGATGTATAAATGATATGAGGTCCATATGATTAGGTCCTGGATTGAGATGATATGAGACAGTATCAATCCAAGGATAAATCATTAAATATCCTTAGTCAGAGTATTATCGAGATTGGACATCGATAATGGGAAAAAGACTAGTATTACACTTGTGCGCTTTGTGAGGGCATAACATCATAGTTCTCATATATTTGGGTATAAGATACTCATGCAAGTGTAATAGGAGGTTGTGTTTACCGATGGTATGGGAAACAGATTCGCTCTGGATAGACCCCCTCGGAATTCTATTGGTAGTATGACTATGTGTCTATGGAAGTCCGAAATCAGGGTAGGTGTATTTGGTCTTAACCTGAGACTTGCACCGCTAATACTTTCGATAATCAATATACTTTGGTTTTGGTCGTCCAGGGCTTTAACAGGTTATGTGTACGCCTCTGCTGGGTATATTGAGAATTGTAGTGTGTTTGGTGTGATGTCAAGACGGAAGTATCACTCCAGTCATATGGAGATGATGATCGCGCAGGGATACAGAACTGGTTCTCTAAAGGGTTGCAACCATCGGGATAATATCACTTGGTCATGATTATCCGATAATAAAGAGACTAGTTGCTAGTGATCCGATATATGCTTCGTACGGGGCAGACATTGTACCAGCCCCAGACCTTGCATGTGATCATCCGATACTGGATCGAAATACGTAATACTACGTATACTACGCCTGATATAGATCCCTTATTCCTGTAAGCATGTTTCTGGAGAATTGGGTAGGCATGGCGCTTTGCTAGAAGCCAACCTTGTCTTGTAAATCGGTAAAAACGTAGTACTAGGTACTTACGTGTTCGGATAGTCCGACGACCGAATTTACTGCCAACATATCCGGGGATCTCATGGGTCGCTTCCCGAAGATTCACCGATGACGTATGACTCGCACTTTAATTAATCTGGGATTAATATGATGAGAGAGAAAATTAATATGAGATTAATTACAGATATATTTTATCTGGGATAAAATATCAATTAAAGAGAGATAAGGATTAATTTGGAATTAATCGATTAAATAATATATTCGATATATTATACGAAATTGGATTTCGACGCGGAATTGAAATTAGATCTTAATTCGGGCGAACGAGTTAATTTAGAATTAATTCGTAAGCGACGTGAATAGTGATTTTTCTAGACATAATCAATTAACCCGAGCCTAGGATTGTTTGGGAGCGCATTTGCATTTCGAATTCGAGTGCGGCACGCAAGTCAAATCAAGCGTCAAATCGCTAGTCGCATCTAGCGTCACATCATTCGTCAATCAAGTGATGGATGTCTTTCACTTTGAATGATTGACACCAGTCACTATTCATTGATTGATGGAAGTTGATGTTGGTAGTTGGCAAGCATTTATGGCTTGACTTTTAAAAGAGAAAAATTGGTATATGGTAAATTGATTTTAGAAATAAATTAATCTAATACATTTTTCATCTCTCTCTCTTGGTTCACGATTTTTGGAGCCAAAATTCTCTTCCTCTCTCTCTCGGCATTACCAGCCATTTCCCTTCTGTTATTCTCAGCATATTAATATATCAATATAATATGCATGATGACATTACCATTAATTAGGTTGAAATGGAAATGTAGGTATTTTATTAATAAATAATAAAATATAATGTACAATACATTATTCGGATTGACTCTTCAAGAAACACTCCAATAAATATAACCCAAGAAAATACATTTTTGAGCGTTGTACATCACGTATATAGGACAACCAAAAATATGATGAGATGAGTTATCAGCTGGCTTTCCGTTCTACATCTCCATCGGTTGTCTTCTAATTATTTCTTGTTGATGGAGATCTATTTACAACATAGCATGCTACATGAATCGCTTCTGCCAAATGTACTTTGGTAGACTAGTTGTTCTGAGCATAACTCTTACTCTTTCTAGCAGCGTTCTATTCATCCTTTCTACCACGATATTTTGTTAAGGAGTGTATGGTGTAATAGTTTGTCTTTTGATGCCTTCTTGCTGACAATATACATCAAAATCCTTGTTGTAATATTCCCCTCCATTATCTGTCCTTAAACACTAGATTCTCTTTCCAGTTTCTACTTCAGTTTGTGCTTTGAATTTTTTGAAAATTGACATCATATCTGACTTATTTTTGATCGGGTACACCCAACATCTTCTAGAAAAGTCATCAATAAATGATACAAAATATTTTGCTTTCCCTAGAGATTGAACCGATGCTTTCCAAACATCAAAGTGAATTAATTTTAATATGGTTTTACTCTGAGCACTTGAATTGCTGAATTTTAATCTTTTTTGCTTACTTGTAACACAATGCTCACAAAATGGTAGACTAACTGCTTTCAAGCCTGAGATTAGCTTTTGATTGACGAGAATCTTCATTCCATGTTCTGACATGTGGCATATATTCTGATACCATAATATATAAGCTTCCTCTCCAGAATCCAGTGTTGCCACATATGCAGTTGCTTCCTGAATTGAGTCTCCCAAGAGCATATACAAGTTTGCTGAGATCTTTTTAGCTTTCAAGATTGTAAGTGCTCCTTTCACCATCTTTAATATCCCATTTTCAACAACGATCTTGTATCCGAGGTCATCTAACTGTCCAACTGATAGAATATTTTTCTTCATTCCCACAACGTGTCGAACATCTTGTACAGTGTGGATAGTACCATCATACATCTTTATTTTGATGGCCCCAAATCTAGCATTTTTCAAGGCATGATCATTGCCTAGAAAAACTGATCCTCTAGAAACAGGTTCATAATGGCAGAACCATCTCTTTTAGAGGTCATGTGCCATGCTACAGCAAAATCAACGAATAATGCATCACTTAGTTGTTTTATGCTATCATTGGACATTATTGTTACTTCATTATAAAGTGTGCCACCTTCTTATGAAATACTTGCAAAACATCCATGAGATTTTGTTGCAACATGAGCTTTTTCTGCACCTTTCTTCAGATTCCAACAATCTTTTTTGACGTGCACTTTCTTGCCACAATTGTAACATTTAACATTCTGTTTACTTTGTGATTTCGATCTACTATGGTTTTGACTCCACTTGAGCCACGTTCTGTTGATCTCTCTCTTGTCATCGACAATGCTTCTGCTTGTTGTGAACCGGATGATCAGTCTTCCTTATTTTTATGTATAGACTCATCTTCTAGAACAACTACTGCAACTTCATCAAAGACTGGATTTCTAATGACAACATGACTTATCAAGTTAATGATAAGTTGATCATACGAATCATGTAAAGTTTAAAGTATAATCTCCGCACGTTCATTTGTAGATATACTATAATCCAACACAGTGAGTTGAGAAATAATGTATCCAAGTTGTTGATGTGATCTGTCATGGATGTGGACTCACTCATTCAAAGAGTGTAAAGTCTCCACTTTAAGAAGATCTTGTTGTGTAGTGACTTGAAATCGTATTATTTGGTAAGTGCATCCCAAATATCTTTTGCAGTCCTCTTCTTGCAACACTAGATAACACATAATGTTTTAAGGCTAGATATAAGTTTCTCATAGCGTTGTCATCCATATCCTTCCATTTTTCATCAGTCATTCCATCTAGTCTCTCACCAATTGCCACTAAGCAATTGTCTTTTCTCAAGATTGCTTTTATTTTAAGTTTCCATAGGGAAAAATTCCTCATGTTAAACTTCTTAATTTCAAACTTTCCTGTCATATTTCTGATGTTGATCAGCTATAGTATTATTAACGTATATGGTACTATTCATATATACGGTATTGTATACAGTACTATTTCACCGTGAATAATACTGTATACAATATTGTATACATGAATAGTAATATATACGTTAATAATACTATATATGTGAATAGTACTATATCGTATATGTGAACACTCTCCCATGAATAGTCTCCGTGAACAGTAACCCTGAACCTGAAGCGTTAATACCACTATTAGGGGATCGTGGGCTGAAGTTGGCAGGCAAGTAAAGTGAAATTGAGAATAATTGTTAGTTCATAGGGCGTTGTCTGTCATATAATAGTATAATAATAATTATGAGGCTTAGCCTACCATAAATATTAATAATAATATATGTTGATGGTGTTTTCAGGCACTACGATATTTAAGGCAGCACGACAAGGACATAAGGTAATTCCCTGCTTGGTTGGGATCATTAAATCCAACCCGACCACTTTGCAATAGAAGAACAAGCACCTTACGGTTCCAAACCGACCACAACAGATATAGACCGAGCACTTCATGACCGGCTACCGATCACCTGGGCTCAGATAGCCGGGCACAATCAGGTCGACAGCAACATTCTCAGCATAAAGGACTACCATGACCGACCTCATGAAGACCGACCAGACGGCGAGTCGTGTTCAAGATGACGACACCCTATTCTTGCGGATAAGGTAAAACGGATTATCCTACTCTCACAAGGAAATGAAGTCAGAATCCGAAAAGGAATAAGAAAAGAGAAGGCAATATTAGACTAGGAATCCTTGCAAGAAGAGAAGACTGAGTTCAAACTAGGATTTCTTATGCAAATAGGAGTCTGATTCCTATACTATTATAAATAGGAGGACAGAGTATGTGTAAAAAGCATCAACAAAATTAGTGATCTGAATCTTCAAGCTCTGACTTGTAGAGACCCGAGAAGAGTGTTTAAGTAATAAAAGTACCATCTTTTTTGTGTCCGTGGACGTAGGTCGGATCCAAATCCACCGAACCACGTTAAATCTCCTTGTTGATTGGTGTGTTTATCTGTCTTTTGCTAAATTTCCCTTTGGTCCCCCATAACCAAACAAATTCACTATTGAAGGAGGATTTCCTCGGGAGTGATATTCCAATATTACCCTGAGACCAAAATCAGCCGTCAACAGTTGGCGCCGTCTGTGGGGAGCTCAACAAAAAGCAACTCGCGTAGTGGGACAATGGCGGAAGACGGAAGCCACCAACCATCAGGGAGCTCGGTTGCAGATTGGATGGAGAAGATTAAGGAGAACCTTAGGAAAGAAAGGGAGGAAAGCCAAACTCTGCTAAAAACCATAGTAGACCGGTTGGAAAAGATAGAAGGAGCACACAATGGAAAATTCGAGGCCGGGACTAGCCGACGAAGGAACGACATAGCAGAAAGAAAGAGAATTTTCGATATAAGTGAGGACGACAGACCCCGGAGGAGGGATCCTTACAGGGTAAGATCTGTAGTGGTTCAGGAAGATTCCCAGACCGAGGACACATGGGAGGAAGAGAGTGACAAATCGTCACCAGACCCCTCATATGATAGCCCTCGCAACACCCGTGAAAGGAGAAAGAATATGACGAAGAAGTACGAGAAGATACCGGCCACGAGAAGCACCACCCCCGGAATAACAGAAAGAAAGGAGACCGCAGGAGGCGGAATGGAACCAAAGATAGCAGCATGAAATCTTGGCTGCGAGAGGAGCTGGTCAAATGGGGATATACCCCAATGCAAACAGAGGGGATGTCCAGGACGGCAAAGATGAGTCCCCCCTCACAGAAGAAATAAAATCAGAGAAATTCCCAAAAAGATTCAGCATGCCGACCATGACACCATACAAGGGCTATACCGATCCCAAAACTCACATTGAAGGTTTCGTCCTACTAATGGAGGAGCAAGGGGTAACAGGGGACGTCATCTGCAAAGTGTTCCCCTTAACTCTAGCCGGACCGGCCATTCTATGGTATAGAAGCCTAGCCCCAAGAAGCATCAGCAGCTTCGCACAACTGAAAAAGTCATTCATACGACACTTCAAGGGGGCTTGTGTCCCCAGAAAGACGATTGGTGAACTAAGGCTTATGAAACAAGGAGACGATGAACCTCTGAAGATATTTATTGAAAGATACCATAATATGGTACTCGAAGTCGAAGGGTACGAATCCCCCGAGGCCCTGGAAAGCTTGAAGGGAGCCTTGAGGGTCGGAAGGCTATGGACCCATCTAAGGATCCAAGACACCCGGACTACGCCACCACTCTGGAGGTGGCCCGAAAATTCGTTTTGTTAGAGAACGAAGAGAAAGTATCCCGAAAAGGGAACACCATCAGAGAAAGAACCGCAAGGGAGGGTGCCCCTCGCCGAACAGAAAGAGAATCCAGAAGACCACCCCCGAAGCACAAAGAATTCAAGCCACTGCACCGGGACAATCAAGAGAGAAGGACGCCGACCCAAGTAAACCATGTGGTCGGGGAAGATGCATACATTCCCCTAAAGAAACCACTGGGACAAATTGTCATGGAGATCCAGGGGAAAGGCCTCTTAGTGGAACCCGACCAAAGGCGATTCCCCCCGGACAAAAGGAACCAAAAGGCTTATTGTGTACACCACAACTCCAAAGGACATGCAACAGACGGATGTAAAGATCTGCGAGAACAAATGGAAGATCTAGCACGAAACGGGTATCTAAACAAGTACATTGACCACGAGGTCATGACAGCCAGACAAAGAGCACGTGGTCGCCAAATCAATATCATCGCAGGAGGACAGAGTATGTAAAAGGCATCAACAAAATTAGTGATCTGAATCTTCAAGCTCTGACTTGTAGAGACCCGAGAAGAAGAGTGTTTAAGTAATAAAAGTACCATTTTTTGTGTCCGTCCGTACGTAGGTCGGATCCGAATCCACCGAACCACGTTAAATCTCCTTGTTGATTGGTGTGTTTATCTGTCTTTTGCTAAATTTGCCTTTGGTCCCCCATAACCAAACAAATTCACTATTGAAGGAGGATTTCCTCGGGAGTGATATTCCAATATTACCCTGAGACCAAAATCAGCCGTTTGGACTGGGGACGTAACATTCCCCCAGTTCCAAGTGCCTTTTTCAGCTCGGGGTCGGGGTACATCCCACCGAGTCATCCCTTCAGAGGGGGGAGGGTAACATTCCCCCAGTTCCAAGTGCCTTTTTCAGCTTGGGGGGGGGGTACGTCCCACCGAGTCAGCCCTTCAGACTGGGGAGGTAACATTCCCCCAGTTCCAAGTGCATTTTTCAGCTCGGGGTCGGGGTACGTCCCACCGAGTCAGCCCTTCTTCGGACTGGGGAGGTAACATTCCCTCAGTTCCAAGTGCCTTTTTTTTTCAGCTCGGGGTCGGGTTACGTCCCACCGAGTCATGCTCATTGGACTGGGGACGAGACATTTCCCCAGAACCAAGTATCTCTCTTGGCTCGAGGTCCTCAGGGACATACTCGATGCATAGGGTCCGTGAGAAGCATAACACGGGGAGGGATGATACCCCTGTGGCGATTGCTTGCTCCAGTGTTACCGAACATAAGGAGGAATATGCCCTTAATGCGTCGAACACTCTTTGATCCTCACTTACCCGATGTAATGGATCCGTGGGAAAGCATAGTACGGGGGATGGTGATGCCCCCGTGACAATTGCTAGCTCCAGTGATGCCGGACCTAAGGAGGAATGTGCCCTTAGTATCTCGGACACTCTTTGATCCATTCATCATCCGGATCCGCGAGAGACGCAGCACGGGGATGCGTTGTGCCCCTGTAGCGTGTGCCTACTCCAGCGTGGTAAGGAGGAGCCCTCATACAATACACAGGCTCCCCAGTGAACTGACGTGTAGAGGATGTGTCCTTACCAATCAAACACTCTTCTGATCCGAATCCTGGTTCGCCGGGACACTGAATTGAAAGATTCAGAATTATGTTTTGGAGACCTCAGACGGGACGCTGTTTTGAGGCATCCATGTTGTTGTTTATGCTTGCAAAAACGTTTTTGGGATAGGTGCTAAGTCACCCCCACCTTTTAATTTCATTTTCCATAATCTTGTTTTTGTTTTTCACCGATCTGGCAGAGGGACGCCCATGCCAGATTCGGTAGGGTTTCAAAAGGTTGATTCACTTCCCTTCTGAATAAAACCCCAGGGGGTAGTCGGCTCGGGGCTGGATTTCGTTCCGCCGAGACTACTTGGTTATTCAGCTCGGGGTCGGGTTACGTCCCACCGAGTCGGTTTCTTTGGGACTGGGAGGTAACATTCCCCCAGAGCCAAGTGTCTCACTCTGCTCGGGGTCGGGTTACGTCCCACCGAGTCGGTTTCTTTGGACTGGGGAGGTAACATTCCCCAGAGCCAAGTGTCTCACTCTGCTCGGGGTCGGGTTATGTCCCACCGAGTCGGTTTCTTTGGACTGGGGAGGTAACATTCCCCCAGACCCAAGTGTCTCACTCAGCTCGGGGTCGGGTTACGTCCCACCGAGTCGGTTCCTTTGGACTGGGGACGTAACATTTCCCCGAGTCCAAATGCCTCACTCAGCTCGGGGTCAGGATATGCCCATCTGGCTCATATTGACCCCTAAAGGGTCTCAAAGAGTTCGAAAAAACAGGAAGCATAGAGAAAAAGGAGAAAGAGATAAGGACACATAAAAATATATATATAGATGTGCATATACAGCTTAATGTTATTACAAAATGTAAAGTGTACACAGGGCCCCGGTCGGGTCACCCTTTCTCATTCAGCCCGCACAGTGGCCGGAATTTCTTCCTCAACTGGCTCAGATGGCGGGAGGACTGGCTCGATCTCAAGAGGAGGAACAACTACTTCATCCTCGGCAGCATGGGAGACCTCTACTTCAGGGACGGGAGGAGGGATCTCAAGGCAGTCCTCGCCGGAGGCTAGAACATCATGTCGCTCTTCTCGGGAAACCCCGGAACCCGGAACAACCGAAATCGGGTCGGGATCCATCACCTCCTCGGTAGGGGGAGGGAGCCACTTCCGGAACTCCTCCTCGGAGATCTCCCCCTTGCAGAAACTGATGGCTGCATAAATAGGGTCCATATTCAGACTTGGCAGCACCATCGGTATCAGTTCAGCGTAGTCACCAACCCCCTCAAGGCGAATGGCCTTCTTCTCGGCCTCAAGATCGGCCTCTCTCTCCTCAAGCTCGGCCTCTTTCCTCTCAAGATCATCCCGAGCTCGTGTCATTTGCTCATCATTGGCCTTCAATTGGTTTCAACACTGGCCACATTCGCCTTCAAAACGCCAATCTCAGATTGGGCAGCCTTCAAATCCTCCCGGGCGGTATCGGCGAGTTTTCGCTCCAACGAAAGCAGCAGCCTTAAGAGCTTTGTTTGTTTTGAAATTCTCAATGGCAGTCGACTCAAGTTTCTGTATCACCTCCTCCCGATCAGCCAGTTTAGCCTCCACTTCTGAAAGGCGATTCTGAAGTCTCTGGGCCTGACCACCCTCGGACAATAGACTCAGAAGGAGGTCCTTATTCTTCGCCATGAGGTAAGTAGCCTGCACAAAAACAAAGAAAGTCAAGATATGAGACGAAGAAGACCGAGAACCGAAATCAGGAAAAAGAAGAATAAAACTACCTTCGCCATTTGAGAGCTCATCTCGGTCACCACAGCTTCGGGCGAGATGTCCTCATATCTCGAAACCTCCCCCGGGGGAATCAACTCGGCCAATTCATTGAAAGCCGGCACTAAATGGGAAGTAGCCTCCCGGATGCCTTCTCCCAAATCATCCACCCCGAGGATTACAAAACCCTTTTGCTTCTTGGAGGAGCCCACAGATGATTTTTTCCCCCGGCGAACGTCTTTCTTCTTGCCCGGGACAGGATCCTCCTCCTCCCCTTGAACCAGCTCGGTCTCTTCTGACCCGAACTGACGCCTCCTCTTCATAAGAGGCTTCGGCGGACTAACAAGACGAGCAGATCCCGACGATTGCGCACCAGGAGAAGATAGACCCCGAGCATCCGGCTGAACTCTCCCTTGAGACGCCCTCTCAGCCCCAGCAGGATCAGGTTGTGCCCAGGAAGTTCCAGTTTCCGCATGACCGACCTTCTTCATAGTACCGGCCAACTTCTCAAGAAACTTTGGCCTCTTCGACATACCTACAAAAAAGAAAGAAAATGAAATCAGGACCCAAACATATAACAAAGACATCAAACACATGATAAACAAACAGGGAAAGTCATCAAAGCAGCCAGCAACCTATCCGACCCGAGACCTCAGGAGGGACGGTCCGAGTAAGACCCGAATCAACAAAGGCCGCATCATTAACCAATTCCCTCCAGTGAGCGGCATACCGACGAGCCCAATGTACCCGCCTCCGAACCTGACGAGAAACCTTGGGAGCATCTCGCCAACAAGCTGGGAGGAACCAGAGAAGTTAGAGACCTAAGAAACTAAGAACGGGAATAAAAAAAAAACCACGGTTGAGCTTCGAGAGCACGGAGTTGGGCGAATCACGGAGAGGTTTTCAGAAAAGAAGGAGAAATTGCCGAAAAAGATGGAACATTGAAAAGCCTCGCCTTCTTATAGTCATGGAAAAAACGCTCGTGACCATTGGATCTAAGGGAAGAGCCCGGATGAACGCCAGGTGTCGACTACAAAAGAGGTCTCCCAAATTCAAACAGACGGTTGAGATTAGCACACTGTAAAACACCTCTACACGGTCGATTCATTCCCTTTTTGGCGGGAACCTGACGGATGTTCGACAAGTGTCAAAACTAGAAGAAAACCTAAAAGATGATTTGATGGGCATTTAAGCAGACGTGACTGTTGCGCGTCTCAAGAAAAGGCGTTAAGAAAAGACGACGCAACCTATTGATTCCACACCGAGGTCGACCCTCAAACAAATTCAAGTCAGCAACACCATTTATATATAGTTCCCGGCACCAACTCATACACTCGTTGGAACCGAGAACTAGGGGACAGATGTTGATGGTGTTTTCAGGCACTACGATATTTAAGGCAGCATGACAAGGACAGAAGGGTAAATCCCTGCTTGGTTGGGATCATTAAATCCAACCCGACCACTTTGCAATAGAAGAACAAGCACCTTACGGTACCAAACCGACCACAACAGATATAGACCGAGCACTTCATGACCGGCTACCGATCACCTGGGCTCAGATAGCCGGGCACAATTAGGTCGACAGCAACATTCTCAGCATAAATGACTATCATGACCGACCTCATGAAGACCGACCAGACGGTGAGTCGTGTTCAAGATGACGACACCCTATTCTTGCGGATAAGGTAAAACGGATTATCCAACTCTCACAAGGAAATGAAGTCAGAATCCGAAAAGGAATAAGAAAAGATAATGCAATATTAGACTAGGAATCCTTGCAAGAAGAGAAGACTGAGTTCAAACTAGGATTTCTTATGCAAATAGGAGTCTGATTCCTATACTATTATAAATAGGAGGACAGAGTATGTGTAAAAAGCATCAACAAAATTAGTGATCTGAATCTTCAAGCTCTGACTTGTAGAGACCCGAGAGGAGTGTTTAAGTAATAAAAGTGCCATCTTTTTTGTGTCCGTGGACGTAGGTCGGATCCAAATCCACCGAACCACGTTAAATCTCCTTGTTGATTGGTGTGTTTATCTGTCTTTTGCTAAATTTACCTTTGGTTCCCCCATAACCAAACAAATTCACTATTGAAGGAGGATTTCCTCGGGAGTGATATTCCAATATTACCCTGAGACCAAAATCAGCCGTCAACAATATAAATCAGTGAGACACAAATTTAACGTAGCAAAACCCTCAATGTGAAGGAAACATCCACGGACAAATGTAGAAGGATTTCACTATAGTGGAAAGAATTTTACAACCTCTTTGTAAACACAATAAGTGAACAATCTCACACTCTCTCACAAACTCTTAAGGAAAAATAATATTTTTCTCTCTTATAATACAGAGGATTTGGTTGAGAATAAAATGAAGTAAATAATGAAATGAAGTCTCTATTTATAGGCATGAGATTCACTCTGTAAATAGTGAATTTTAATTTTTTATTTTTTTCTTTATGCATGTGAGACCCAACCGTATAATAATATTTTTTTTATATATATTGAATTATTGCACCTTCCGGTGCAATAATTAACATGTGTGAGTACTTATTGAGCTTTATAACTCACACCATATCAATTTGTTAGTTTTACAGGTTGGTAACTAAATCGGTTAACCATCAAGCTTCATATGTTTATGCTCGAGACAAAAGATCACCCAAGTTACAGCACACACTCTAGAGTCCTGGAAAATATCATAGAAGCCTAGGAGGTATGATGATATGTAATATGTCGTGTTGTGTACGCTGTTTTGTATATATGTAAATAAAAGTTTTGATTTGTATTTTTTTTGGGCTCGGTGCCTCAAAGTATTGACGAAGTGCATTGGATTTTCATGGGTTGCAGACCTGAGGTCCGATTGAATATTTGTTATCTATTGCAGGTCACGTTTTGGTGCTAGACTGTGATCCAAGTGTCTAGATTTTCTTGGAACCATTTTCCTAGAGCAGAGGAAATATGTTAGGCATTTGGATCGGACTTGAAAATTTTTTCTGCCCTTTCTTTGAATGGTCGAATTTTACCAACACCAAGACAAAATTTTGCTTCTGTTTGGATGGAAAAAATTTCAGCCCCGGAACAGCCCCCGAACAATGACACAAAAACTAGATTATTTTGGACTTGAAATGCACACCAAATTCGCTGCCCAGTTCAGCCATTGCATGAATCCGTTTCTGCTATATTCAGGTCTAATTTTTCAGCCAAAAACAATCCCAACACAGCCCCAAAATACCCCTTAAAGTTCCCTAATTTTTTTGGATCAAACGTACGTAAAACAAACCGAGCCCCGTCACAAACATTTTGTGTGCGGGAGGAGAGCAGAAAATTGCTCATTGCCGTGTGATGTATTAGATAAAGAAGATAATGAATTTTTGTTTGACGCCAATTAGCCTTCTGTGTAATGTCTCGTTCCCAACAGAAATATAGGGGGTGGGCTATTCTCACAAAAAATCTCTAAAATTTTTAGACATTAAAATTCACACTAGGTATTTTTTTTTTCTTTTTTGTTGTTATTTTTCTTTTACACAACTCTTGAGAGAATTCCAAGAACAAGAAGATGAATGCTAGGGTTAGAATGAAAGGCTTAGCAAAATAGAAAGATAAATCTTCTTTTTATACTTTGGGTTTCTTATTTCCAAAATAAACAAAGCCCTTTCATTTCCACCACTCATCAAATTTGGCCAACATGTGTTTAATTTCAAAAATTTTGTAACAAATCACTTACTTTCCATAAAGAAAAAGATCTTATAAAAAAAGAAATAATTATCACCTTTAAAAGGTTGTAACTTCCAAATTGAATCCAAGGGTTTCCAAAACCCAAAATTTGAAAATTACAATCTTAGCCTTATTAAATTATATCATGTCTAATTTAATATTATGTATTTAATATTATCATAAAATTATTAAAATCATATATTAAATTTTAACATATAGTTTCAAGTGTGACAAAATAATATTATTAATCATATTAATAATATTTTCATATGTGAGTATATAATTGAACTATCCAATTATATTTAATTTGCTATAGTATATCGAGCTAGCACGGGGACCAAATGGACCAACGGTTTCCGAGATCCAATAATCTCATAATATATTTAAGCTCTTAATTAAATATTCCGAATTATTAACTCTGGGTTATTCCACTAAAAATCCGAAGCTGCACTCTCATTGTCGCAGATAGATATATTAAGCCGAACCACTTCGGTGTCCATCGATATAGTTGTGGGCAACAGAAACTGGACGACGCATGTTGTCCCGGGCTCGCGGCCCGGTCAGGAGTACGGAATAGCCGCGGGGGACTAAACCGGAGAATAATGGAGTCGCCACCCGGTGTGAACCGGGACAAAGATTTAAGGCCGCACTCACCCGTCGCAAGGGAAGACCTCAAACCGTTGGGTTCGGAATGGTCCCTTACTCATGCCACTTATAATGACAGGATTTATGTAATAACTTAATCAGGCTTAAGTAACACTTATTTCTAAGAATATCATGCTTCTAAATTCACATACATACATCAACAAGTTCATCTAAATTTATATGTAACATACATTCGAATTCGCATACAGCCTATTTGCATGTAATCTATGTCTCAATTTGCATACATAAGGATTATCATACGGCAATCATACAAGTTAATGAACGCATTGGTGGACACAGAAGCGCAAACAAATAGCGTTCTTACTAGCATGCATATTAAGAAAAGATATTTAACCGCATAACAGAAATAGACAACTAGAGAGGTAATACAAATGCATAACGTAAAAAAGGTAACTATGTGATAAGATGGACATGTCGTAATGTGATGCAAGAGGATCTGTTTACCGTTGGCGTTCGTGCAGCGTTCATAGACACGTTCGAACGGTAAAAAGAAGGTTCTCGTTCGAACGACGTTTGAACGGAAATGAAACAGAATGCTCACATTCGTATGGAGTTTGTGAATGCGTTCGAACGGAAATGAAACAGAATGCTCACGTTCGTATGGCGTTTGTGAACGTGTTCGAATGGAAATGGAACAGAATGCTCACGTTCGTATGGCGTTCGTGAACGCGTTCGAACAGAGATGAGACCTGATGCATGATAAGGCAAAAATGCATGAGCGTTCGAGTTACGTTCGTAAACGCGTTCGAACAGGAACAGACCTGATGCATGAAATGGACGCAATACATAAATGGAAAATAGTACAATGCGAGGCGCGGCGAAGCATCGTGGTAAAGGATTTTAACCTCTTCAATTAGAGGACCTCTCATCGCACTTACTAAGCCCATGCGCTCGATCGCATCATGCATACAAACATAAAGACAATCATATCAAACTAAGTATGCCCGATTGAACACATCTTACATCCAACCGAACACACATCAACCGGCGCGGCAAAACATCATGGTAAAGGGCTTTAACCCCTCCCAATAGGGGATCTTTCATTCCACTTACTAAGCCCATGCGCTTGATTGAACCATGCATAAAAACATAAAGACAATCATATCAAACTAGTATGCCCGATTGAACACATCTTACATCCAATCGAACACATATCAACCGGTGCGGCAAAGCATCGTGGTAAAGGGCTTTAACCCCTCCCCATAGGGGATCTTTCATTCCACTTACTAAGTCCATGCGCTCGATTGAGTCATGCATACAAAGAATTAAACACAATAATATCAGACTTAGTATGTATGCCCGATTGAACGTATCTTGCATTCAACCGAACACATATCAACCGGTGCTGCAAAACATCGTGGTAAATGGCTTTAACCCCTCCCCATAGGGGATCTTTCATTCCACTCACTAAGCCCATGCGCTCGATTGAATCATGCATAAATAAGCAACATACAGAATTCAAGTGACGAAAAATAAATAAACCAAAGCAACACAAAACAAAAGAGGGTGCCGTTTACTCAAGCGGTACGTGGAGTTATGTCCCGAGTACAGATCATATTACCGTCCATTCGGAATCGGCTTTGAAATTTATGTCCGGGTTTCCATCCGATATACCGCGAGAGTTGACACATCTCTCATTTTATTCCACAGCCACAACATACAACATCTCATAATTCATGCATATTTATCTACTCAAGGGCCACAACATGCATTTCAATGTGACAATCATGCAAGCAATATTTAATAAATAATACAAAAAAATGAGTGTGAAAGATACCCTCAGGTCTAACCTTTTTTCCAACTTTCAGGCTTGCATTTCACCGACGTCGGAAGGGTACAGCTCCTCAACTTCTCCGGTTCACGGTTTAGCGTCCTAGCTCACTGCTTTGCTGTTTTACTTGCTGTTTGGACTCTATTCTGCTACTGTTCGGCCTCTGTTTTGCTGCTCACTGTTCAGGTCACCTGTTTTGACGTTTCAACGGACTGTTCGAGTTTTTGTGTGGGTTTTTAGTGTAGTCTTGTGTGATTATTTTAAGGATTATGAATGCAGTTTTTTATGTTATTACTTTAAGGTTTTTAGGGAATGTTTTAAGTGTATTTTGCTGCTGTTTCAGGGGTTAAATTACTGCTGTTTGGGCGTGATTTAGGGACTGGTTTGGATCAGTTCGGTTTGTGTAAGTGGGCTACGGATTGAACTGTTTGGAGAGGGTATTGTGCGGCAATCCTGAGAAGTAATGGCTGCTGTTTTAGGGGGGAATTTTTTGGTGATGTGTGGATGCTGTTTTGGCGTGGATTTAAGGACTGTGAAGGGGGTGGATGCGGCAATGGGAGAGTTTGGAGGTCTCTTGGGCGTGCAAGAGAAGGCTTGGAGAGTGTCTTAGGCGTGATTTGAGAGATATGTGTGCTTCGGTTATTGAAGGAGGTGTAGGAGAGAAATTGTTTTTACTTCTTTATGCTATTACTGTGAATGATATTGTGTGAATGAGAGGATGGCTTTGGTTGGGGGGGTTGTTTATATAGAGAAGGGTTAGGGCTTCACCTTGTCTCACAAGGAAGGGATTTGGTGCATTAAAGGGAGGATTTGATTTGGTGTTGAGCAAGGAAAGTCAAAGATTGAGGGGGGACAAATCTTGGCTAGAATAGGAAGTCAATATCTTTAATTTGTTATGATTGATTTTAATTAGGCATGACATCTTTTTAATTTAGTATGTGATTTGTTTAGTTAGGAAGTTAATATATTTTATTTATCTTCATTAGGTATGATTATATTTTGTTTTTATTTAATTGGTAAATGGTTTAAATATTTTATTTAATATTTAATGTTTAATTTAATTAAATTGGGATGTGTTTTATATTGGGCTTTGGGGAGCTAATTGGGATGGGGGGCGAGGCTAGCAGCAAAACCAGAAACACCGACGTCGTTCGAACGCCAATTCGAACGCTACACGAACGTCCGCAATCTGCCTGATGTTCGAACGAAGTAACGAATGCAGCACTAACGAATACAGTGAGCTTGTGAAATGAACTTGATGACATACTTATTTCGGATTTCCCCTTCCGACCTTCGTTTCCCGCAATATCCTTAGCTAAAAAGGTAGTGCCTCCAACTAAGACTCATCATCGGGTTTCACATGCGAAAATGCAATGCCTACAGTCGCCCCCACTTTGATGGGACTTGTGCAGTGTGTGACTTTGAACAATCCTATCAAAGTTATGCAATGCATTTTCACTTACCTGGCTCGGCTGCTGCCTCGAGCTGAGTTGGTGCTGCGGCAGACCTCGATCCTGGGACGCGTCCCGATAATTGCAACCGACAACTGGGGCACCTCGACCCAATACCGATGACTATAGGGACCTCACCCTCGAACTGATGATGTAGTGGGTACCTCGACCCTGGGCACCTCGACCCGGAACTACAACTGACAATGGGGGCACCTCGACCCTGGGCACCTCGACCAACATCGCTGACTATAGGGACCTCGCCCTCGAACTGATGATGTAGTGGGTACCTCGACCCGGGCACCTCGACCCGAACTACAACTGACAACGGGGGCACCTCGACCCTGGGCACCTCGACTCGACAACACCGTTGACTATAGGGACCATGGACCTCGCCCTCAACTGACATGATATGGGCTTCGCCCCCAAGCTGATATGGGCCTCGCCCCTTGGGACTCATCCCAAAACTGAAATTGCCACTGACCATGCTTGGCTCATTTCTGCGGCTTTCTCCCTTTCTTTCGAACCTGCGAACACAAAATGAAAACAAACACGAAGAGAATGCAATGTTACATGTATGCATGAATGATTTTCTTGTTCCGTTGGGTTAGGTCTTCTGCTAATTCTCGTGGTGACTGCTCGGTCTTCTCTCCCTCAGGCAAAGTATTACTTCAATCTGTCTAGGTTGATCGGCTCCGTGAACTCGTTCCCCTCCAAGTCTGATAGCTTCATTGCTCTATTTCCCATTACCTTCTGCACTATGTAAGGTCCTTCCCAGTTAGGTCTGAATTTTCTCTTCTCGATCTGTCGTCGACGGCCTTGACTGCTTAAGTACCAAATCACCCTTTCTGATCTTGGTGGCGTACTTTCTTCTTTTGAATGTCGGGGCTAGTCCTTCTGATACAACTGCATGTGATACAAAGACTTCATTCTCCTCTCATCTATCAGTGCTAACTGATCAAACCTATGTGCGGCCCATTCTTGTTCCGTAATTCTGCCTCTGCTAAACCCTCATAGACTGTACTTCCACTTCCACTGGTAACACTGCTTCCATTCCATAGACCAAAGAGTAAGGTGTGTCCCCTGTTGTTGTTCTTACTGATGTTCTGTACCCCCACAAGCATACGGTAATTTCTCGGCCCAATCTCAATCTCTGAATTTTCTGTCATCTTGGCTAAAATTGTCTTTATAGTCTTGTTGGCTGCCTCAACTGCCCCATTTGTCTGCGGCCTGTACAGTGACGACTTGTGGTGGCCTATCCCATACCTCTGTAACATTGCCTTCGTCGTTCCTTGAAACTGGACCCCGTTGTCTGTCACTACATGATGCATCATACCGACAAATGAGGTTCCGAGCTATAAACTTTACCATCTGTTTTGCGTAACATTGCGGAATGATTCGGCTTCCACCCATTTCGAGAAGTAATCTACTGCCACTACTATAAAGCGATGCCCATTCCGATGCATTCGGTCGAGTTCTCCAATCATATCAATTCCCCATGCTGAGAACGCAGGCCACGGCTCTGACAGCCCGTGTAACTCTGTGTGCGGTAAGTGATTCAAATTACCATGTGCTTGACAATCATGACAGTGCTTTACCATCTTCGCGCATCTGCTCGTCAGTGTGGGGGACCAATAAAAACCTTGTCTCACTATCTTGCGGGACAGATTCACCCCGTTCATGTGCGGACCACATCCCGGCGTGTATTTCTTCTCTTATACATGCTGAGCTTCTTCCCTTCTCAAACACTTCAACTGAATACTGTTTGCTTGCCTCTTGTACAGTTCCCCTTTCAAGATCACATACTGGGAAGCCACTTCTGAATGGCTATTCTGTCTTTTCTATCTGCCCCTTCCGGGAGTTAACCATGTTCCAGATACCTCTGAACGTCATAATACCAAGGTTTACCGTCGTCGACCTCAACTCCCCAAATTCTTTCTATCTCATAAACAGGTTTGCTCGCTGTTGTCAGTATCAACGGTCCTCATCACTAACTTTTCTGGATTTTCCCAAGTTGCTGCAAGTGTAGCCAATGCATCTGCCATCTGATCTCTCTCTCGGTAAGTGCTGAAACTTACACTCGGGGATAACCTGTGCCAACTTTCTGATGTGAAAAGGTAAGGTTTCAACCGTTCTTCTTTCAATTCCCATTCTCCTCGGCATCTGCTGGACTACCAACATAGAATCTCGGTAGACTTCCACACTTCCCTCCCGCATTCAAGGCTATTAATGCCGTCAAACCAAAAGCACATGCTTCATACTCGCCATGTTATTAGTCACTCTGAATGTCAACCTCTTGGCCAAAGGCAAGTCTCCCCTTCGGGGTCACTATCACGATTCCAATTCCAGCTCCCTTGTAATTCACTGCTCCGTCAAAATACATCTTCCATCTCTGAACTGTTATTGCTTGGATCTCTTCATCTGGAAATTCAAACTTATATTGATCCCCCTCAACAGGTTGCATTGCCAGAAAACTCTGCTACTGCTCGCCCTTTGATCACTTTGGAGGGAGATATTCAATGTCAACACTCTGTCAGCAATACCAACCATCTGCCCAATTTTCCCACTAGTGAAGGCACCAAATGAAGATATTTCAGAGGATTCTTCCTGGGCCACTATCTGGATCTTGTATGACTGGAAATAAGTCGCAATTTTCTGGAAGCCCATACCACTGCAAGACAGATCTTCTCAACTTCCTGATATCGAGCCTCATACGGGAGCATCTTCTTACTCAGATAATAGACTGCATGTTCTATACCCCCTGTCTCATCTGCATGTACCATCATTTGCCCCTAGTGCTTCTGATTCTATAGCCAAATAAATATCAAAGGTCTGCCCGTCTCAGAGATTTCAATACAAGAGGCTTTACCAAGTACTCTCTGATCTTGTCGAGGCTGTCTGACACTGTCATTCCATCTCACTGGCTGATCTTTTCTCAACAGTTGAAGATAGGCTCACTACTGATGTCAACTTGGCAATGAATCGACTGATATACTGAATCTTTCCCAAGAATGCTCTGACTTCTTTTTCTGTCTTTGGTGCAGGCATTTCTGTGATTGCCTTGATCTTCTCGGAGTCTACCTCTATTCCGCCCATTCCTACTGTATGACACGACAAGCAATTTTCCTGATGTCACCCAAACACACATTTCTTGGGATTAAGCCGCAGTTATATCTGTCAACTCTCTGAAGGAACCTTTCTAGTGCTTCAATATGCCCAACTCTCGTCTCTGATTTCAACATCATGTCATCCACATACACCTCAATCTCTTTGTGCATTAAGTCGTGGAAAAGTGTAGTGGCCATCCGCTGATACGTAGCCCCAGCATTCTTAAGCCCAAAAGCATAACCTTGTAACAATAGGTACCCCACACTCGGTAACAAATGCAGTCTTGTGTTTATCTCCTCAGCCATGAGAACCTGATTGTAATCTGAAAACCCGTCTACAAATGAATACATAACAGCCCGCGCTATCAACCAGAACATCTATATGCGGCAAAGGAAAATCATCTTTCGGACAAGCTTTGTTGAGATCTCTGTAGTCTACCACACATTCTGACCTTCCCATCTTTCTTCGGCACGGCACTATATTAGCCAACCACTCTGGATATTTTACTACTTCCATGAACCCCACATCTATCTGGTTTCTTAACTTCCTCTCTGAATTTCTCAGCCCATTCTGGTCTCATCCGTCAGAGTTTCTGTTTTACTGGTCTCATATTGGATAAGTTGGTATTGTGTGCTGGGCAATATTTCTGTATACCCCAGGCATGTCCTCAATAGGACCAAGCAAATACTTTGGCATATCTGACCAACACTTCTTCTAGTTCTCTCCTCTCTCTCGTTCAGGGGTAATTTCTTCACTGCAATCAGAATTTCCTTGGGTTTCTCAGTGTACCCAAGTTAAATGCAGTAGTTCTGGCCGAACTGATATCAAATATGCTTGATTCGTGCAGAGGTAAATGGAAATGACTCAGGCAAGTAAGCAAAAGAATGGTCTTTATTATTGGATAATGCGGAAGTACATTCAAACAAATCAGGAAGGTAAATGTCTTCATCATCTATAGACACTTCTTCCTCTGCAATCAGGTCTTCCTCAGGCTTTTCATCCTCCTCCCAGAGTCAGGCTCTCCAACTTCATCATTCTTCTTCCCAATTCTCTGCTTCCACACGCTTCTTTAATCAGCGGTTTTCTCACCCAACAAATCCTGGAAGATCTCAAATCCAGGTACCACAATCCCATTAACTTCCACAGGTTCAGGCTCCCCTTGATATCCTGAGCTTTCACAAAACATTCCATCAGTTTCAGGCCCTTTTCTTGATCTTTGGCTTTCTCTTCATCAGACTTATACCCCAAACCTTTCCGAGTGGTCTGTCCTCTGAAATCTGGCAACTTTGAACCTTCACCCGTTCAAACTTCATTTTTCTCATGATCCTAGCCACCCTAGGATCCACCCATTCCTCAAAAGTAGCTGACACCTGAACCTTGTGAAAGGTTGCATCTCCAAGGCAGCCACGGCATTATCTACCTCAGCCCGGATAGTAACAACTTCTCCTCATACGGGAACTTGATCATCTGATGCAAAGTGGAAGGCACGCCCCCAAGTTTGTGAAACCAAGGCCTTCCCAACAATAAGGCAAAATGGTTGGGATTTCCAGCACTGTAAACTCGACTTCATCTTCAATAGGGCCTACCTTGACCATAGCCATAAAGGTACCCTCAACTCCCCTTTTACTGTCATCATAAGCCTTAATAGTCCATACTGGAGGTTCAAGTCTGTTGCTTTCATACCCATTTTTGCCAGAATTTTCAACGGGCACACATTGATGGACGAACCGTCATCCACCATCACACATGAAGTTTTCTTGCCCCTTACTTCGGCCCGCATAAATAGAGGCCTATTATGATTTCTCCCTTCCGCGGGAGTTCATCCTCAAAAAGATATCTGCAAAGCTTCTTTCTGAACTGACCCAACAAACATTGCAAGGTTGGCATCTTCCGGTACCACAATTTTGCTCAAGGCCTCAACCATGGCTGCCTATGCTCTCGAGAAGCACATAACAGTTCCCAGATACTCACTTGTGCTCTAGTCTTCCTCAAATGCTTCAGCACTATATCCCCCTCGGTATTTTTTGCAGTCTCAACCACTTCCCTACCATTTGTCAAAACTTTCTTACCCTTTTTCTGCCATATCATTGTAAAAGCGACCACTACGGTCATGCATTCCCCTTACTTCTTCCTCATCACTGCTAGAGAAATCAAGCAAAAGCTTTTCCCCTGCTCTTCCTCATCTCACTAGTACTATCCCAGATTCCAAGGCAAAAGGCTTGAGGGTGGAAGGATTTTAGGACAAGGTCTTCTGGGAGGCCATAATTGATCATATAGGCTGGTGGTGGTACGGCACGGTAATTGGGTAAGGGGTTTCTTCTGTGTGTCAGGCTGTTCTGTCTCTGGGTCAGGTATTTTCTTGGAGTCTATCAGGTCTTGGATTTCATGGCGGAGTCGGGCGCATTGTCAGTGTCATGGCCCTTTTTTTGGTGAAAGTGACAGTAAAAGCTTAGGTTATAATGTGAGGGTAGGGGATTGGGTAAGGTGGGTTTGGCTTCCAAGTTTTTAAGAGCCCTTGCCTCTTCAGTTTCTCTAGCACCTTGGACAGGGGCCTTCCCAAGTTGGAAAACTGTCGGTTCCGGATAGCGGCAATCTCAGCAGAAACGGGCTTTGCTCCCGATGTTCCCCCAATGGGCCTCCTGTTCAGACCATAGAATTTTTCTATTCTCGGGCTCTTCTTCTCAATATCCATGACAGTTTCCCTCAGCTGCCGAAAATCAGTAATCATGGAGGTCATCCTCCTCAGCGTCCCATAGATGGAGGGCTTGGTGCCCTTGATGATCATTTAATCTGGTCATTCTCGAGGGCCTAGTCTGCATTTTCAACAACTGGCCCCTCCATCGGTCCACGTACTCCTTAAAACTCTCTCCGATTTCTGCTTAACATTCTCCAGATCGCGGAGTGACAGATCGATCTCTAGGTCAGTGACATACTGCTTCAGGAAAGCATCAACCAACTCCCTCCAATCTTCCTTCACTTTCTTCTCCAAACTGTGGTACCACACCACGGGAGCTCCCTCGAGCGACATTCCAAACATTTTCTCACACTTGCGCTGAGACAGGCCAACTGAACTCATGACTGATACAACTGTCGGAGATGCACCCTTGGATCCCCATTCCCGTTAAACTTAGCCATATCAGGCATCTTGAACTGTGCCGGCAACTGTTCCTCGAATTCAGTGTGTCATAATCCAGCAGATCCTCATTCTTACCCCTCATCTTGAGGGTAACCGACTCAACCTAATCCCGAAGTTTCTGTAACTCTGCATGAGACCCAATACTCTGCCTGCTGCATACTCTGCCATATCATCATCAAAAGCGGGGGTATCATCCCCCAATCTGTTCGGAGATTCCTCTTGCCTCACATCCCCAGAATTAACCCTGGGCACGAGACCCAGCTATACCAGCCATAGCAGTAGTCAAAGCTTGCAACTGTTCAGTGACCTTGGCGAGACCGTTCTCTAACTGATCCAAACGGGACACCTCATTATCGGATTCACTCATACTTGTTCTTTTAGTGAGTCTTGTCCCTTCTCTAACCCAAACGGTATCTATGATGTCTTTTTGAGACATAGATGGTGTTAACATGATATATGTATGTATAAGGTGCATGAGATGCATGTAACATATATAACATACTAATCAATTAAAATCTCAAAAAAATCGGCCCGTTATCATTTTAGAATCTTTCGGGCTAATTGTCATAGGAGTGAACCCATCCCAGTTTAAATGGCCCAATGAGTTCACATCTCATGACAAAGTGCCTGACTAAATCCAAATGGTAACGTTCCGAACACGATCACAAAGTGGCCCATCAATTGCTTAGAAGCCTTTGGCCCAATAGTCATGAAATACGTTCTTGTCCCAGTTTAAATGGCCCAACAAGCCCATATCCAATGACAAATGATCCAAATGGATCCAAATGACGATGTTCCCAAACACAAGCATAGAAGAAAGATGATGCAAACATGACATAATAATTTCTACATAATGGCCCATCAACATTTCAGAAGCTTTGGGCCTAATAGTCATAAGGTACGAACTCGCCCCAGTTTAAATGGCCCAGCAAGTCCGCATTTCTGACAATAGTCCAACTGCATCCAAATGAGGATGGTCCACAAGCACATATTCAAGGAAATAATTGTTACTTTAGCTAACCCAGTCTATGGGTGGGTTAGCAAGAGTATAGACAAAGGCTCTCACCGGCGAAGAATGGCCCACAACTAGGTCTTCCCACTCAAGGGTTCGAGCAACCAAGTGAGCGCACCCTTTTTTATACACTAAAGTACGTGCCAATGAGCTATGGTGTGTGACGGACTGTCAAATGGATTTCCCGTTGTAGATTCCCCAGAGGGAAGGTGGAGCGAGGCTCACTTAAATACCCAAGCCTCTTAGGCTCTTATCGCTTGGTGTCAGGAATAAACAACGAGTCCTCCAAATTAGTCATCACAATAGGCTACGAGTAGATGGCTATCTAGGTGCCTTCACAGCTTTTCCTTCTAGAAAGGTAGTGAATGAAGGAAGACACCAAACCATTACCTAGCCTCAAAATGCCTTTGATTAAACCCTCACTTTATCCGCTATAGACACGGTCAATTAAAACATAATCCAAACATCACAAGACAATATTTCGGGGCCGATTCTCTATCCCCAGTGGAGTCGCCAGACTGTGGGCAACAGAAACTGGACGACGCATGCTGACCCGGGCTCGCGGCCCGGTCGGGAGTACGGAATAGCCACGGGGGACTAAACCGGAGAATAATGGAGTCGCCACCCGGTGTGAACCGGGACAAAGATTTAAGGCCGCACTCACCTCTCGCAAGGGAAGACCTCAAACCGTTGGGTTCGGAATGGTCCCTTACTCATGCCACTTATAATGACATGATTTATGTAATAACTTAATCAGGCTTAAGTAACACTTATTTCTAAGAATATCATGCTTCTAAATTCACATACATACATCAACAAGTTCATCTAAATTTATATGTAACATACATTCGAATTCGCATACAGCCTATTTGCATGTAATCTATGTCTCAATTTGCATACATAAGGATTATCATACGGCAAGCATACAAGTTAATGAACGCATTGGTGGACACAGAAGCACAAACAAATAACGTTCTTACTAGCATGTATATTAAGAAAAGATATTTAAGCGCATAACGGAAATAGACAACTAGAGAGGTAATACAAATGCATAACGTAAAAAAGGTAACTATGTGCTAATATGGACATGTCATAATGTGATGCAAGAGGATCTGTTTACCGTGGGCCTTCGTGCAGCGTTCGTAGACGCGTTCAAACGGTAAACATAATGTTCTCGTTCGAACGGCGTTCGTAAACGCGTTCGAACGGAAATGAAACAGAATGCTCACGTTCGTATGGTGTTTGTGAACGCGTTCGAACGGAAATGAAACAGAATGCTCACGTTCATATGGCGTTCGTGAATGCGTTCGAACAGAGATGAGACCTGATGCATGAGAAGGCAAAAATGCATGCGCGTTCGAGTTGCGTTCGTTAACGCGTTCGAACGGGAACAGACCTGATGCATGAAATGGGACGCAATACATAAATGGAAAATAGTACAATGCGAGGCGCGGTGAAGCACCGTGGTAAAGGATTTTAACCTCTTCAATTAGAGGACCTCTCATCGCACTTACTAAGCCCATGCGCTCGATCGCATCATGCATACAAACATAAAGACAATCATATCAAACTAAGTATGCCCGATTGAACACATCTTACATCCAACCGAACACACATCAACCGGCGTGGCAAAGCATCGTGGTAAAGGGCTTTAACCCCTCCCCATAGGGGATCTTTCATTCCACTTACTAAGCCCATGCGCTTGATTGAACCATGCATAAATAAGCAACATACAGAATTCAAGTGACGAAAAATAAATAAACCAAAGCAACACAAAACAAAAGAGGGTGTCGTTTACTCAAGCGGTACGTGGAGTTGTGTCCCGAGTACAGATCATATTACCGTCCATTCGGAATCGGCTATGAAATTTATGTCCGGGTTTCCATCCGATATACCGCGAGAGTTGACACATCTCTCATTTTATTCCACAGCCACAACATACAACATCTCATAATTCATGCATATTTATTTACTCAAGGGCCACAACATGCATTTCAACGTGACAATCATGCAAGCAATATTTAATAAATAATACAAAAAAAAAAACGAGTGTGAAAGATACCCTTAGGTCTAACCTTTTGCCAACTTTCAGGCTTGCGTTTCATGGACGTCGGAAGGGTACAGCTCCTCAACTTCTCCGGTTCTCTGGTTTAGCGTCCTAGCTCACTGCTTTGCTGTTTTACTTGATGTTTGGACTCCGTTCTGCTACTGTTCGGCCTCGATTTTGCTGCTCACTGTTCAGGTCACCTGTTTTGACGTTTCAACAGACTGTTCCGAGTTTTGTGTGGGTTTTTAGTGTAGTCTTGTGTGATTATTTTAAGGATTATTAATGCAGTTTTTTATTTTATTACTTTAAGGTTTTTAGGGAATGTTTTAAGTGTATTTTGCTGATGTTTTAGGGGTTAAATTACTGCTGTTTGGGCGTGATTTAGGGACTGGTTTGGGTCAGTTTCGGTTTGTGTAAGTGGGCTACGGATTGAACTGTTTGGAGAGGGTATTGTGCGGTAATCCTGAGAAGTAAAGGGGCTGCTGTTTTAGGGGGAATTTTTTGGTGATGTGTGGATGCTGTTTTGGCGTGGATTTAAGGACTGTGAATGGGGTGGATGCGGCAATGGGAGAGTTTGGAGGTCTCTTGGGCGTGCAAGAGAAGGCTTGGAGGAGTGTCTTAGGCGTGATTTGAGAGATATGTGTGCTTCGGGAATTGACGGAGGTGTAGGAGAGAAATTGTTTTTACTTCTTTATGCTATTACCGTGAATGATATTGTGTGAAGGAGAGGATGGCTTTGGTTGGGGGTTGTTTATATAGAGAAGGATTAGGGCTTCACCTTGTCTCACAAGGAAGGGATTTGGTGCATTAAAGGGAGGATTTGATTTGGTGTTGAGCAAGGAAAGTCAAAGATTGAGGGGGACAAATCTTGGCTAGAATAGGAAGTCAATATCTTTAATTTGTTATGATTAATTTTAATTAGGCATGACATCTTTTTAATTTAGTATGTGATTTGTTTAGTTAGGAAGTTAATATATTTGATTTATCTTCATTAGGTATGATTATATTTTGTGTTTTATTTAATTGGTAAATGGTTTAAATATTTTATTTAATATTTAATGTTTAATTTAATTAAATTGGGATGTGTTTTATTGGCTTTGGGGAGCTAATTGGGCTGGGGTGCGAGGCTAGCAGCAAATCCAGAAACACTGACGCCGTTCGAACGCCAATTCGAACGCTACACGAACGTCCGCAATCTGCCTGAGGTTCGAACGAAGTAACGAGCGCAGCACTAACGAAGACAGTGAGCTTGTGAAATGAACTTGATGACGTACTTATTTCGGATTTCCCCTTCCGACCTCCGTTTCCCGCAATATCCTTAGCTAAAAAGGTAGTGCCTCCAACTGAGACTCATCATCGGGTTTCACATGCAAAAATGCAATGCCTACAATAGTCATTACATACGGATCAACCCTTCACGAGTATCTCGTAATTAAAGCCGGGTCATAATATTCGTTATACCCCTCTAATTATTTTTACCTTAAGTACCATTGATTCTCTAATGAACGATTTATTCATAACCATTATGAATGTTAATTTTTCTATTCGTAATAGAAAGACTTGAGCGCTCTAATCATTCAAGTACCGAATCAACCCTTAAGGAAGATACTCCTATACTTCTCAAAAGAATGAGTGAACTCCATATCTATGTAAAACGTCTCCAGCTACACACCAAACCATGTCCCCAAAGTACGTAGTTATTGGTCGGGATTGCTACACCAACCTCACCTTTGTAAATTAAAGGACATAGCCTGTCATACAGGAGTTCGTAGTACACTCAGGATTAAGATCAATCCATATATGACCATCTGGTAGATCGAAATGAATTTCTTTATTTAACGAATATTATAAGAAACGCATTTCTATCTAGGTCTAGTCATAAATGATCGCATCATACAAGGCGCCTTTATTCCCATGTCTCTATATGGACGATCTCGGATCAAGGTCGCCATACAATTATAGAATGGATCGCGGCTATAGATAAACCATATACAAAGTACCTGTTTTGTTTGCTCTTTATGGACTATTTTAGATTACTAACTTCAAACTTAAATTCTCATGTGTATGACACTCATACACTAAGTCTGAAGGCACATGAGTAATCTAGGGTAAATATGATAATATACAATATACGATATTAAACAAACACTTTGATAAATGAACAATGCATCATTTTATTTCATAAAACATAATACCATTTACATTACATGATACTCTATGGCATATATCCCAACAATCTCTCACTTGCACTAGAGCAAATGAGAGATGTCAGGTAATCCTAGACCATCTAGGCGACCTTCAAACACTTTAACTAACAAGATCTTTATAAACGGATCATCCAGGTTCTCTGCGAATGTAATCTTTGTGACAGAATCATCTCCTCTATGCACTATATCCCTGATGAGATGATATTTCCTCTCTATATGATTTCCCCTCTTGTGACTTATTGGTTCCTTTGAATTTTCCAATGCACCACTATTATCGCAACAAAGTGTGAGTGGTTTATCCATATCTAGAACGACTTCCAATTCTCCCAAGAACTTATTGAGCTAGACTGTTTCCTTAGCTGATTCGCAAGCTGCTACATACTCAGCCTCCATGGTGGAGTCAACAATACAAGATTGCTTTATGCTCCGCCATACTATAGCCCCACCACCTAGGGTAAATACTGATCCAGATGTTAATTTCCTAGAATCGACATCCATCTGAAAATCAGAGTCTTTATATCCTCTTAGGATCATATCCTCACCATAATACACAAGTATATAATCTCTCGTTCTCTTAAGATACTTGAGAATGTGTTTCACAGCCACCCAATGATCCAATCCTAGATTAGACTAAAACCTACTGACTACTCCCACTGCAAAGCAGATGTCCGGTCTCGTGCATAACATAACATACATGAGACTAACAACTACTGAGGCATATGAGCTATGTCTCATTTCCTCAACTTCTTGAGGTGTCTTAGGGGACTATTCCTTTGAAAAATGAATTCCATGTCGATAAGGAAAATTGCCTTTCTTGGAATTATGCATCCCAAATCGCACAAGGATCTTGTCGATGTAGGATACCTGAGACATAGCTAATAGTTGTTTCTTGCGATCCCGAAGTATCTGGATCCCAAGAACATAACTGGCCTTTCCTAAATATTTCATTTGGAATTGCTTAGCTAGCCAGGCTCATCAACATTATGCTCAAAGTCATAAGACTTGATCGTGGTATCAAATCTTATGTTCCAAGATCGAGATGCTTGCTTGAGTCCATAAATGGTACTTTATAGCTTGCAAACCTTTTGCTCTTAACCTTGGGCTATGAACCCTTCTGGTTGTACCATATAGATATACTCATCAAGATTGCCATTCAAGAATGCAGTCTTGACGTACATTTGCCAAATCTCATAGTCATAATATGTGGCAACGGATAGAAGAGTGCAGATGGATTTTAGCAGGGCTACTGGCGAGAAAGTTTCCTCATAGTCAACTCCCACTTTCTGGGTATAACTCTTGGCCACTAGCCTAACCTTCACATTCCCATCTGCTCCTCTCTTTCTCTTATAGATCCACTTGCAACCTATGGGTTTTACCCCATCATGTTGGTCCACAAGTTCCCAGACTGAGTTGGAGTACATAGACTTCATCTCGAGGTTCATGGCTTTGAGTCATTCCTCTTTGTCAGAATCATCCATTGCACTACGATAGGTCAATGGATCATCTACACCATCGTTGGAGGCGACAACTTGTGCCTCTCAAACTCCTAGATAGCGATCAGGTTGCCGTACAACCCGCCCACTATGTCTAAGTGGCAGATCATTCTGATAAACTTGCATCTGACGCTCAGATGTTGAAGGTGCTATATGTTTGTCAACTGTCATTGACGATGGTGTGCTGGTCGAACCAGCAAGTAACTCATCGAGTAACACTTTACTTCGAGGTTTGAATTCTCTCATATAGTCTTCTTCTAGAAATGTAGCATTTGTCGATACAAATATTTTGTTATCATCAATGCTATATAAGAATCCACCCCTAGTATCTGTAGGATAACCTACAAATAGGCACACCTAAGAACGTGGCTCCAACTTAGTAGTCTTATTCTTCAGCATATGTGCTAGACACCCTCATATGTAGAAATATCATAAACTAGTTTTACGACCACTCCATAACTCTAAGGGAGTCTTAAGAACAAACTTAGATGGAACTACATTAAGGATATACATTGTTGTTTGCAATACATATCCCCAGATCAAACTAGGTAGTGAGCTATAACTAAGCATATATCTTATCATGTCTAATAGGGTCCGATTTCTCCTTTCTGCAACTCCATTTTGATGTGGTGTTCCAGGTGCTCTGAGCTGGGATACTATCTCATGCTCAAATAATAATTCCTTAAAATCTCTGTCAATGCATTCTCCTCCACGATCAGATCGTAGAGTTTTGATTGTCTTACCTAACTAGTTTTCAACCTCAGCACGATACTCTTTGAACTTTTCAAAAGTATCTGACTTGTGCTGCATTAGGTAAACATACACATATCTTCAATAATCGTCAATAAATATGAAAGAGTATTCAGAACCACCTCGGGCTCTTACATTCATCGGTCCGCAAATATACGAATGTATTAGCTCAAGTGGTTGACTGGATCTTATACTGTTTTCCAGTAAAAGGTCTATTGGTCATTTTTACTTCTTCATGGGCTTAGTTTTAGCCTTCCCAGTGCTATTCTTCTTCTTCTTTACAGGTTTAGAAGACTCAGCAATATTTCCCTCAGCACTGGGATTACGAGGATCCACAAACATGGACTCTTAGTGGGTACGCTCATTAAGCAGCTGGGTCAAAGTAAAAGTCAACTTGTTCATAACATAGTTGCTTTTAAACTGCAGGAAACTCTTCGGAAGAGTTTCCATAATCATGGTCACCTGGCTCCGCTCATCAATATAAGCATCATGGGTTTCGGCAGTGTTGAGATAAGTCATCATCCTCAAGACGTGCTCTCGTACTGATGTCCCATCCTTCATCCTAGCAGTCATCGCTGAGAACATAGCCTCATGACGTTGACGCTCTGAAGGTTTCTCGAACATGACCTGTAATGACTCCATCATCTTAGATGCTGAAGCCATAGGCTCATGCATTATGGCAATAAACCTCAGACATCCCTACTAGCAAGTAGCAACAAGACTTCCCATTAGCCGCGACCCATTTCTGGTAAGCATCACGCACAGCTTGGCCAGTATTTCTAGCCGGCTGGGGAGGACACTCCTCCGTCAGGACAAACTTTAGGTCTTCACATAACAGAATAACGTTCATATTACTTTTCCATTAAACATATTTTTCTGTCGTTAATTTATCATTTGAAAGTATGGAAATAATTGGAGAAACCATGTCTGAAAAATAAAAATAAACATCCATTCAATATTCATTCATTACATATTTTAAACTATCAAACAATTTTGGCATAAATTTAAACATGATGCATGAACCATGAATAACGAATTAGAAACCTAAGAGAATTATTATGCCACGGAAATCTATCATCCCACAAATAAGTGCCGCCGTAGGGTAGGTCAAGTATTTGTATGATAGATTGAGACAATCTCAATCAATTAATATATGTAGGAATAACTCTTATTCCTATATTAATCAACCACTGTTTGATTTGATCAATGAATTTTGATTAATATTTAATCATTCCTTTGTGAGTGTGACCCGTCGTTTCGGAACCCTTGAACTTAACTAGTGAAGTGCCGCCGTAGGGTAGGTTAGTTCACCAGATACATCTAGAGTACCTATCCTCTCAGAATCCAAACTTGATATTGACACAAAATGGACACCATCCGTAGAGGGACGAAAACAAAGTCGTCTGGAGGCGCCTTTTGAATCTCACGTTTTCGGACTAACAACGGAGATCATATGATATATTGTCGTATGTCCCTCTCCCACTCACTATTTTAAAATTACGATTTCTATTTTAACAATATCCAATATTTTATATTTACTAGTGTGAATAAATGTATTACGGCTAAATCATAATTTTTACTAACACTAGTATATTATTAGTGACCTAACCAATTTTAACTCTTAAAATTTATATCACTAATATAATTTGTCTCTACTAATTAATATACTCAATTAAACTAATTTAATTTGTGAAGTATTAGTGACCTATTATATTTTAACTCTTAAAAAAATACTAGAACACTAGTTAGTTTAAAATTTTTTTGGAATCCTAAAATGGCCAAGTTTTTAATTGAACTATTTAATTAATCTAAGTGCGTTATAAAATCCAAAGGTATGTGGAATTGTATCCCGAGTGCAGACCACATTACCGTCCATTCGGATTCGGCTATGAAATTTATATCCGGGTTTCCATCCTATATACCAATGGAATCTATGATGCACTTATTAAGCCCAATATATTAGAATTTCAAATTTTAAACTTTAAAAATAATTAATCCAATTAATCGTTTTCCATCCATATCATATTTCAATTTAACATTTGAAAACACATAAAATCATATTTCATGTCTAGAATACATATGCATCCAAGAACATGTTATGACATGTGAAATGTAAGAGTAGACACCCTAAGCTATATGACATGTTATTCAAACATTTCGAATTAAACATACATACAACAACAAAAATATTTTGCATTGACCGGGCTCTTATTTTTTCCTATACTAATCTAATTAGTACAAAAATATCCCAAGGCATCCATTGGTCTTCAAATCTCGCTCCAAGGTGGTGTTGGCTCCTTTTGCGACTTCGGTGCTCCAAATTACAACAATTGAAACTTTTACATAAAATTAAATTACAACATTTGTAAACAATGGCCTTATGGCCTTACATCTCAAAACCAAAACCAACACAAAAATAAGAGCCGAAAAAATTTATGACCAATGCAAAATCCATTCATCACATGAAAAATAATAATCATTCATCTTATGAATATTATTTTGTGCATACTCATCTAAACATGCATATCAATATTTATAACTCATATAAATATATAAAAACAGTAACTTTAAATCAAAAGATAAGGGTTAAGAACACTTTTCAATGATTGCTCTGATACCAATTGTAGGAACCACTTTCCTAGTGCAGCGGAAACACGTTAAACACCCAGATCGGACTTGAAAATTTTTTCCGCCCTTCTATTAGAATGGCCGAATGTTACCAACACCAAGACTGAATTTTTACTTCTGTTTTGGACAAAATTTCAACCCCGAACAACTAAAAACTGGACTGTTTTGGACCCGAAATGCACCAAATTTGCTGCCCAGTTCAGCCCTGGTATGAATAAATTTCAGCTATATTTCAGATCTTATTTTTCGGCACAAAAAATAGTCCCAACACAGCCCCAAAATACCCCTTAAAGTTCCTTAAAAATTCTGGATCAAATGCAAAACAAATCGAGCACCGTTACAAACTTTTGTGTGCGGCAGTGAGCAGAAAATTGCTCACTGCCGTGTGATGTATTAGATGAAGAAGATAATGACTTTTTGTTCGACACCAATTACCCTTCCGTGCTATGTCTCGTTACCAACAGAAAATAGGGTGGGCTATTCTTACAAACAAATCTCTAAACTTTTTAGAGATTAAAAGTCACACTAGGTTTTTTTTTTCTTTTTTGTTGTTCTTTTTCTTTTTCTCAACTCTTGATAGATTTCCAAGAACAAGAAGAATGAGGCTAGGGTTAAAATGAAAGGCTTAGCCAAAAAGAAAAATAAATCTTCTTTTTATACTTAGGGTTTCTTATTTCCAAAATAAACAAAACCATTCTCTTTCCACCACTCATCAAATTCGGCCAACATGTGTTTAATTTCAAAAATTTTGTAACAAATCATTTACTTTCCATAAAACAAAGATGTTACAAAAAAAAGAAATAATTATCACCTTTAAAATGTGTAACTTCCAAATTGAATCCAAGGGTTTCCAAAACCCAAAATATGAAAATTACAATCTTATCCTTATTAAATTATATCATATATAATTTAATATTATGTATTTAATAATTATCATATAATTATTAAAACCATATATTAATTTTTAACATATAGTTTCAAGAGTGACAAAATAATATTAATAATAATATTAATAATATTTTCATATGTGAGTATATAATTGGATTATCCAATTATATTTAATCTGCTATAGTATATCGAGCTAGCACGAGGATCAAATGGACCTACAGTTTCGAGCTCCAATAATCTCAGAATATTAATTAAGCTCTTAATTAAATATTCCAAATTATTAACTCCGGGTTATTCCACTAAAAACCCGAAGCTGCACTCTGTTATCGCATATAGATTTATTAAGTCGAACCACGTCGGTGTCCATCGATATAGTCATTACATACAGATTAACCCTTCACGAGTATCTCATAATTAGAGCCGGGTCATAATATCTGTTATACCTCTCCAATTATTTTTACCTTAAGTATCAATGATTCTCTAATGAACTATTTATTTCTAACTATTATGAATGTTAATCTTTCTATTCGTAACAGAAAGACTTGAGTGCTCTAACCGTTCAAGTACCGAATCAATCATGTAGAAAGATACTCTTCTACTTCTCGAAAGAATGAGTGAACTTCATATCTATGTAAAACGTCTCCAGCTACACACCAAACCATGTCCCCAAAGTACGTAGTTATTGGTCGGGATTGTTACACCAACCTCACCTTTGTAAATCAAAGGACATAGTCTGCCATGCAGGAGTTCGTAGTACACTCAGGATTAAGATCAATCCATATATGACCATCTGGTATATCGAAATGAATTTCTTTATTTAACGGATATTATAAGAAACTCAATTCTATCTGGGTCCAGTCCTATATGATCACATCATACAAGGTGCCTCCATTCTCATGTCTCTACATGGACGATCCCGGATCAAGGTCGCCATACAATTATAGAATGGACCGCAGCTATAGATCAACCACAAACAAAGTACCCGCTTTGTTTGGTCTCTATAGACTATTTTAGATTACTAACTTCAGAATTAAATCCTCTTGTGTATGACACTCATACACTAAGTCTGACGACACATGAGTAATCTAGGATAAACATGATAATATACAATATGTGATATTAAACAAACACTTTGATAAATCAACAATGCATTATTTTATTTCATAAAATATAATACCGTTTATATTATATGATGCTCTAGGGCATATATCCCAAAAGTTTTTAGGGAGCGTCATGTCCGTTTCTCTTTAGATTTGAAGCTCGGGAAGATGAGTTATTCCCGTCTCCTGCAAATAATGTCATACCTTCGATATGATGTTACAGAAGTGGTATTAGAGTACGATGACAACATAAAACACAAATGAGTTTATTTTTTTGGGTCAGTTAATCACTATAAGAAAACTGGAAATTACCGACCGATTATTCGATCGGTAATCATGATTACCGATTCAAAACAGACCAAATATCTTCGATCGATATTTGACTCATCGATAATAAGTTACTGATCGAAATAGCATCGGTCGGTAACATTACCGACCGAATGAATAAATAAATAAATTTTATCGATCTAAATATAATTTGGTTGGTAAACTATACCGATCGAATTTCATTCCGTCGATAAACTAACTGCATTTAAAAAAATTATGGGACGCACAAACTCACATTATTCATATTTATTTCTACAAATTGATATAATTGGTGGGACTTGAACCATTGACCTCAAGATTGAATGTATAACATAATTGCGTCTAGGTTATGACGTGTTTCTTGTTATAATATATAAAGAATATATATAATGTGTGTGTATATATAAGGTAAAATAATAATAATAATAATAACAATATATATTATATATTTTTTATATTTTTTATTTTACAGACTGACCGTTATTTTGTCGGAAAAATATCTATTTTTTTTATTTTTTTAATTAATATTCTTTTAGGGACCGAATGAATATTCGGTCGCTATTTATTATTACTTACCGACCAAATATTCGGTTGGTAAGTGTTGGCGACATAAAATGACGTCAAATAATTAATCTTATGTGTTGTATTACCGACCGACTATTAACTGAATATTCGGTCGGTAATATTTCGGTTGATAATAGGTTGGTAATTAGTTAGAAATTTTTTTATCCTCTTCAATCGGTAGATACTAAAAAAATATCTACTAATTATTTCGATCGGTAATGTTAATCGGTAATTTCACATTTTTTTGGTAGTGAATTCACACATGTACCTACATAACATTGAAGGTGTGATAATTATTAACGTAAACCGTACAATTTTATATATCATGATGAAAAATAGGTGGTTCAGGAGAAAATTATAGTTGGCGCTGCAGAGGACAATAATTTCAACATGAACCAACCAGTCAAAAAGACAATAGTACAAAGGAGGTTTATTGAGCTTACTGCTCAAAATTGGCGCTCCATGTGCATGGTTCCCAGATTTTTGCATGCATTGGTCCTATATCATTCATGTCTATGCCGTCTTTAAATGGGAACCCACAGGCCCCAAGTAGACGCCATTAATTTATAACACTCTCACTGGTTTCCAACCAAATAATACACGCAAATATACTCACTTTAGTGTTAGGTATTAAATTTTGATTTTTTTTTTCTGAATTTTTTATTTATTATTTTAATTTTTTATATCTATGTTGTGTCATTTAGGTGTGCATCTATCATTTTTCTTTATCATTATTTTTTGATGACTAACAAGCAACTTATGCGATCCTTATTTTAAAGGAAGAAAAACTCATAAAATTCATAAAATAAATGAATAAATAAACTATATTTCCGTAAACACATTGAAATAGTCCGGACCTACTAATCGAGTAGATATCTTCCGTTTTAAACACAACAGGTCATGATTTTGTTATTAGACTTCACAATCCAAAATCCGTCTAATAAGTTTGAAGAGTTCATGGCTTAAAAACTAATTTAAAATACCTCACGTTCTCACAAGGTTCAACAAAAATAGAACAACAATAAAATCATATAGTAAATATATTCATCTTGGATTGTGAGTCGATTTAGATACTAATTGTAACCGTCCGAACCCTCCAACTGAGAAAAATACAATTTTAATATTGGACTTTTCAACCTAAAACTGTCTATTTGCTTAGGGAAGCCTATGACTTCAAAACTAGTACAGATCCTCCCACTAGCAGATATTACACACACAATCATGGATCATTTTTAATTGAAATCAATCAAGCTCAAACTTAAAACAAAACAAAAAGAATCACCTGCTGCTATTGGGAAAAAATGTAACATCCTATGAATTATTTCCTCAATTCTCAATCGTCTTTTTCGCCAGCATCATCAACTTTATCTTCATATTCTTGATTCTCTTTCTCATTTCCAAGCGTAATTCCTTGTTCAAATTCTACTGTCTCATTAGCAATGCCAGTGTCTCTTGCAGCACCAAGCGCTTCTAAAAGCTCTGAATAGCCTTGATTTAATAACCTCATGTCAGGATTTGAAGGCAAATTGATCGAATTCCTAGAGTAAAGCTGATCCAACTGATCAAAATAAGGGCAACTTTTGGATTGCGGAGACCGCTTTTTGCCACTTTCTTTAGTTTTCCTGAAGTACTTGTTAATGTTCTCCCACTTCTCTTTGCATCTTTTGTCACTTCTTTGATACCCCATTGAAGCCATTAAAGCACTCACTTCTTCCCAAAGAGGACCCTTTAGGTCCGGCTCCAAGAACTTCGATTCCAAGCATCCTCTAACCTGAATCAACGCCTCAACTTCAGCTTTTGGCCATCTGCAGCTATTTTTCACTTGATAAGGTTGTTGCAATGACAAATCAGTCCTTCTCTGAGGAAGAATGATACTTAGTCCTGTAATTTTTTCTATTTGTGAAATAATCTTAGCCTCTCTACTTGAAGCAATTGCCTGTTCATGAGCTCTGGCAATGGCCTCTCTGTTATTCTTTGCAGCCTCTTCGAGTCGCCATGCTTCGTCTCTTTCAGATTTCTCTCTATCCATTCTTTGAATAACTTCTAGAAACTTCCTGTGAAGACCCTCTTGATGATCCATCACTTGCTTCACCAATTCCTCAAAGAACCCAACCATCGAACTCAATCTCTCTTTCATTTTCCTCTTTCTCTTCTTCTTCTCATGAACTTTTTCCAATAATAATGTAGCCTCTTCTACAGGGAAATTTTCTGACCCGTGATCAAGATCAACCCCAATGATTCCAGATCCCGAACCCCTTTTTTCATTATTGTTTTCAACATTAATCTTTGCATTTGCTAGGCTATAAATTGCTTCAAGCTCACCACCAAACTGCTTGTATTTATTTCCCATTACATGAGTACTGTTCAGATTATTGCAATTCTTGTTGCACTCTACCTCTATCTCCGGCTCACCCCCTTTATCTACATTACTGTTGCTGTTACACCTATTTAAAATGTATTAACTTCCTCGTATATTTGGCAATTAATTTTGAAAGCAGCAAATACAAAGAAATTAATAAAGAATTTTTATACACAGAAAAAGGAAATTATTATTTTTACACCTGAAAAACAAGTTTAATTTTACCACCATGAAACTTTTTATATATAATTAGTATATTAAAAAAATTTAGATGTAAATTCGAACTTGTTTAAAGTTTTCGGATTTTTTCATGCTTTTAAGTCCATCCATCTTCAGAAAAATGATACTATCCATAAAATGCAACATTACCAGAAGGGTTGGTGTTGTAATTTGATAGCATAAGAATCTTCTTGGGAAGAATGCAAACAATGGAGCGGCGGCATTACTAGGGACTGATGAAGTTGCCGTTGTTCATCTTTGTTACTGCCACTGTTTTGGTCAGGCACCAACTTGAAATTCACATCCAAAAATGGATGTGAAAACGGACAAGGGTTCTGTACTTCAAGCCCTAGTTGTTGTTGTTGTTGTTGTTGTTGCAGCGGCTGATGAAATGTCAGAAACGGATATGAAGGTGGTGGTGGTGGATGCTGAAACATCTGTTGTTCTTGTGAATGATGATCAAGATGGTGGTTGTTTTGATGATTGGAAATGGCGAAAGCAGAAGAGCCACAACAGTCACCATCATCATCAATTAAGTGTTGTTTTTGTTGATGATGATGAATCTCTGAAGAGCCATAGCCAGTGTGCATAGCTTTTGATGCAGACTTTACAGTAATCAAGTGTAAATAAATTAATGAGACCCACAAAGAAGCAGAAGCGTTTTGAGAGAATAATAAGTTGGAAAAGTTTATTGGAATAAGATTTCAAAAAACCTAATAAGCTTGTGAGAGATGAGATGAGAGATAAAGCTGCTACTTGGAAGGACAGCTATACACGTCACCTTCTGTAGTTAGGGTTTTAGATTTTCTATCAAATAACGTTATTTGATAGAAAATCTAGTTACATATCTAATCCTAGATCTTAAAATTTAAAATGTAAAATATAAATCTAATAAAAGATTTGAAGTATTATGTTGTTTAACAAAAATATTCAAAAAATCTAGCATTTTAACATATAGTGTTTTAATTTGACAATATTGACATAAATCATGACGTGGCACCATTAATAAATAAGTAAATGGGTATTTATACTAAATATAATTACGTACAATTTATTTGATAATTTGATAATATTTTATCACTATGTGTCAAAATATTATTGAATTGTTGTATAAAAAAAAATAATTAAAAAACCTAAATTGAAATCCAAAACCCTTTTAATAATTCAAATCATAAAGATTTTAAAAAACAAACAAACAAATTGATACACTTTTGATTTTTTTTTTTTTTTTATTTTGTGTGTTTGAAAGCATTGTCAAGAGAGGTTTGCAAAGTTTGTTTATGGTTAGGGGTAATAAATTGAGTTATGATTAGTTTATTCGTTTGATTAGATTCGCTTTAAAATAAATATGAATTTGAAAAAATGATTTTGTTTAATAAGGTGCTTCTGGGTTTTTTTTATAAAAGTCACATGCATGTTATTCAGAATTTTATATATGCTTAGGAAGTACACTAAAGAATCAAATAATTTTCCAAAAATTTATGTCTTTATATATCAAGTATAATTAATGAAGAGAAATTTAATTATACGACAATTGTAAAACTACAGAAGCTTTAACAAGTTTCATGATATTAGCAAATCAGGAATACGACTTTATCATTTCAGTGCTGGAACCTGAAAGGATTCAACAGAATGACAAGAGATCAGAAATGGCTAGACATAATCACCTGATTAAAGAAAAGTAAACTTTATCTGTAAACACTAAATTAGAAATAAATAATAATTGCTGACATGGAATAATCAAATAATTTGGGGGGAAAATGTAAATGAAATAAAGACGTAATATACAGAAGGTTTAGTTTTGGGATTTAAATTTAGTTTTAAGTTGAATTTTGTTTATATTATAATTGATATTTTGAATAATAATTAAATGTAACTCAATCTTAATCATGTATTATTTTTAAAATACAAGGGCGGTAAAAGGAATTCACGAATCAAATTTTAAATGAATGGAATCAAAATATAATGAATTCTTATTCTATTAATTTATTAAACGAATCATAAAATCATGATTCATATTCGATTTGTTAGTAAATAAATCGAATACAAATATTTATTTAGTTCTGATAATGACATGAGTTATAATAATTTATTTACATTAATTTTTTATAAATATATATTTATAAGATATTCAATTAATATATTTACTAAAAATAATTCATCAAATATAAACTATATTTTTTTTTCTGTTGATTGTTGACATTAATTTCTTGAATCTTATTAAAAAATAACATATAATAAATGAAAATAATAAAATGAAAAAATTAATTAATTTAAATTCGTATTCTATTGGTTTAATCAAATCGAACGAATATTAACCTAAATCCACTATTATTAAACACGTGTGGCAGAGATTAATATCGCTAAGCTCAGTACTAAATTTAAATTATTGGTATTGATTTTGAAACAGAAAAAAGAGCAGGACACGTGTTGAAAACTTAGTTGGGTCTGAGATGGCAGACATGAAAGACATACATTTGGAAGTATACAATTGATGTGCACGTGAATTCAGTACAGTACTTTGTCTTTGTGTCTCCAACATTTATATTTTATGTCCGTTACGTATCTCTAGGTTATACATTCTTAATCCGACGGTTGAGATTCAACTTGCCTTTTTAATTGATATTGGCACTATTTTCAGAATTGCTTTCACGCTAAGAACGAAAGAGCCTGGGAAATGGGACCAGTGGAATTGTGGAAAGGAATGCACAATAACTAAGCCTGATTGACTTTGATTAGTTATTCTAAGCAGTTTAAGAATAGAATAAGAATGGAATACGCTTTCTGTTTCTATTTCAATTTGAATTATAATTATAATATATATAATGATCTTTATATAGACATACAAAATGGAAATCAATTTCAATGTGTTTTGGAAGACATCATTATACGCAACGTAGATGATATTCTTGTTATCACAGTAGAAAGGTGTGGCATTGGAATGTAAAACTCTCATGTCACCGAGGAGCCAACGAAGCTAGATAAGTTCTTAGGTAGTGCCAGTAATGGCACGATATTCAGATTCATTACTAGATCAAGAAACAATGACTTATTTCTTGCAACACTAGGAAATAAGAGAACCACCCAAGTAAATACAAAGACAAGTTGTATAGATCAGTGGGGTTATATGCCTGCTGGAGTGAAGCGGGGTTTACCGCTATGCTTATGACGTCGGTGACCACTACACTGTTGGGCTCGTAGCCCGTAGAGAGTACGGATAGTCTCATGGGGAGACTGACCAAAGAATAAAGGAGTCTCCACCCGGTATGAAACACCATTAATAATTTAAGGCTACACTACACCCCTCAAAAGATCCAATCTGAAATCTGTTTGGATTCGGAATGGTCACTTACTGATGCCAATATAATATTTACGCTTGAAAGGGGTATCCATACATCTTATAATGTAATAGCATGCAAAAGCGATTTAAAAACATACAATGACACATTCATGAATAATAAAAGAAAAATGAATAAAAGTAACAAAATATCTCTACATTTTTACAGCAGTTGTTAAGAAAACAATATTAAAATAGAACTTGGCATACATTTCAAGAGCCTGGCCCCGAGGGCCTTGTTAGTGTTCCTAGAACATGCCAAAGATCTCTAAGAGTGATTCGTGTGTGAATTTTACCAAAGGAAGTTGCAGAATACTTACATTGGTTTGGATGAATTTGAAAACGTTTCTTTGAAGATGGAAGCTCCAAGCCTTCTATTAGTATTCCAACACTTGGGTGAGTCTCCATATTACTTTCCTTTGACTCCTTAAAGTGCTAGCTTACAAGAATTTTGCAACAAAACTCCATGGGAGAGAGATGAAGCTCACGGCCTCAAGGAGAAAGAAGAGAAAAATGGTTGTTGTGAATAATAACCTTGTCATGCTTCCAAAGTTGACTTGTTAATTTATATTAAGTTTGTGTGTTGAATTGGTTTGAGTGTTTTAAAAGCAATCCAAGCTTTACACTCAACAGATCAAATCCATGAAATAAGCCTAACCACTTCCATCACATGTCAAACATGTTGATGTAAGTGAAGTGGGTCCCACCACTTTTAAATTCGAAATTTAAGTCGGCTAACTCAACACGCAACTTCGGTAGGGCCCGGGTTCGTTTAATTCCGAATAAACGAATTTTCCGTTGCGACGCAATTAAATCCAATTTAATTAAATAATAATGCCTAGCAAAATTATTATGAAATTCGTTTACGAATTAATTCTAAATTAATTTGTTTTCCCAAATTAAAATCCAATTTTAATTCCGCTTTTAAATCTAATTTCAATTAATATATCTAATATATTATTTTAACCCAATTAAATAAATTAAATAGTAAAATCCAATTTAACTATTAAATTTACTTTACCAATTAATTCCAAATTAATCGCTTTCTCTCTTCTAGTCGAATTAATCACATATTAATTCTTGCCATATTTAATCATAGATTAATTTTCTCTCTCTCATAATTAATCCAGATTATTTTTGTTCGAGTCAAATGTCATTGGTGAATCTTTGGGAGGCGACGCAAGAGATCCCTGGATATGTTGACAGTAAATACGGTCATCGGACTATCCGAACACGTGTGTACCCGGTACCACGTTCTTAACAATTTACAAGACATGACTGGCTTCTAGCAAAGCACCGTGCCTACCCAATTCTCCAGAAATATTCTTTTAAGGAATATATAATCTATATCAAGCGTAGTATACATAGTATTGCGTATTACGATCCAGTATCAGATGTCACATGCTAGGCCTGGGGCTGGAGTTGTGTCTGCCCCGTACGAAGCATATATCGGATCACTAGCAACTAGTCTCTTTATGATCGGAAAGTCATGACCTAGTCATACTTTCCTGATGGCTATAACACTATAGAGTACCAGTTCTCTATCACTGCGTGATCATCATCTCCATATGACTGAAGTGATACTTCCATCTTGACATCACACCCAATACACTACGATTCTCAGTATACCCAGAAGAGGCGTACACAGAACCTGTTAAAGCCTCAGATGACCAAAACCAAAGTATACTGATTGTCGCAAGTATTAGCGATGCAAGTCTCAGGTTAAAACCATATACACATACCCTGATTCGGATTCCTATAGACACATAGTCATACTACCAATGGGATTCCGATGGGTCTATCTAGAGCGAAGCTGTTCCCGTACCAACGGCAAATAGAACCTCCTATCACACTTGCATAAATATCCAATACTTAAATATATGAGAACTATGCCGTTAAGCTTCCATAACGCGCACAAGTGTAATACTAGCCTATTCCGCATTATCGATGTCCAGTCTCGATAATACTACAACTAGGGATATTTACTGATTAAAATTTTGTGGATTAATATTGTCTCATATCTTATTAATCTGGTACTAATCATATGGACTTTTATCATTTATATATCCAGGTAATCCAATTACAAATGATAAAAGAGCAATTTCCTTTGTCACATAATTAATTTTGTACAAGAACACCAAGTTCTTTACAAAATAGTGATGCTATGGGTCATAATTATCCAACAGGCCTGGCCAGATGTAAGTGTAGAATACATATATCCGGCCAGCTTTACTTGAAGTCTGGCCAGATATATCTTGACAAATAGAACACATAAGTAGGTGCAGCAGCAAGATGCAATATTAAATCCCAATAAAACTTTGAATAATTATAGTCATGCATAGTAAAGATAAACACATAAAGGAAACCTATTCACATTCTGGTAATAAGGCTACATTTATGATTAATATGAAATAACATTTCAATAGCCAGAGAACGAGATAATAACATACGTAACTGCACATACAAATGGTTATGGTATACCTCTCATTGGCCTGGCCTCAAAGAGGCCCGACCAGATTTAATAAGTCTGGCTGGATATGAATCGTGATCCAGAATTATTCTATCATGCTATAAAAAAATGTAAATGGTATATTATCAAGAAATATAGCAAAAAAAAATAAAAAAAATAATCATACATATAATGATTGAAAACATACTTATTGTTGGACAATTATTACCCATAGCGTCACTATTTGTACAGATCATGGTGTTGTTGTACAAATTAACTATGTGACAAAGGAGATTGCACTCTTATCATTTGTGATTAGATCACCTAGATGTATAAATGATAAGAGGTCCCTATGATTTGTTCATGGACGGAGAATGATATGAGACAGTATCAGTCCACGAAGGATAAATCATTAAATATCCCTAGTCAGAGTATTATCGAGATAGGACATCGATAAATACGTAAAAGACTAGTATTACACTTGTGCGCGTTGTGAGGTCACAACGGCATAGTTATCATATATTTGGGTATAGGATACTCATGCAAGTGTAATAGGAGGTTGTATTTTACCGATGGTATGGGAAACAACTTCGCTCTGGATAGACCCCCCGGAATTCCATTGGTAGTATGACTATGTGTCTATGGAAGTCTGAAATCAGGGTAGGTGTATTTGGTCTTAACCTGAGACTTGCACCGCTAATACTTGTGACAATCAATAAACTTTGTTTGCGGTCGTCCAGGGCTTTGACAGGTTCTGTATACGCCTATGCTGGGTATATTGAGAATCGTAGTGTGTTGGGTGTGATGTCAAGACGAAAGTATCACTCCAATCATAGTGGAGATGATGGTCACGTAGGATACGATACTAGTACTCTTAAGTAATTCAGTCATCGGGATAAAATGACAAGGTCATGTTTATCCGATTATAGAGACTAGTTACCAGACATCTGACATGTGCTTCGTACGGGGCAGACACAATTCCAGCCTCAAGCCTAGCACGTGATCATCCGATACTGGACAGAAATACGCAATACTACGTATACTACGCCTGATATAGATCCTTTATTCCTGTAAGGATAATTCTGGAGAATTGGGTAGGCATGACGCTTTGCTAGAAGCCAACCTTGTCTTGTAAATCGGTAAAACGTAGTACTTGGTACTTACGTGTTCGGATAGTCCGACGACCGAATTTACTGCCAACATATCCGGGGATCTCATGGGTCGCTTCCCGAAGATTCACCGATGACGTATGACTCGCACTCTAAATTAATCTGGGATTAATTAGATGAGAGAGAAAATTAATATGGGATTAATTGCAGAGATATTTTATCTGGGATAAAATATCAATTAAAGAGAGATAACGATTAATTTGGAATTAATCGATTAATTAATATATTCGATATATTAAAAGAAATTGGATTTCGAGGCGGAATTAAAATTAGATTTTAATTCGGGCGAACGAATTAATTTAGAATTAATTTGTTAGCGACGTGAATAGTAATTATGCTAGGCATGATTATTTAATTAATTTAGATTTAATTACGACGCAACGGAAAATTCATTAATTTGGAATTAACGAACCCGGGCCCGGGATTGTTTGCGAGCGCATTCTCATTTCGAATTCGAGTACAGCACGTAAGTCAAATCAAACGTCAAATAGCTAGTCGCATCTAGCGTCACATCATTCGTCAATCAAGTGATGGATGTCTTTCACTTTGAGTGATTGACGCCAGTCACTATTCATTGATTGATGGGAAATGATGTGTGTAGTTGATGGAAGAGTGTTTAACACTCAATTGTGATGTTTGAAAGACATACAAATATTTTAATATTTGGTATTTGATTTTCAAATTTTTGGTATATGTTTTTAGAAAACAAATACACAAATCACTTTTTACATTTTCATCTCTCTCTCTTTCCTCTCTTCATCTACACGCCTAAGGGCTGAAAAATACTTACTGTTTTTTATTTGAAAACCGTGAGATGGGAAGCAAAGTATGGGAAATTTGTGGCAAATTTCTCAAGAGCTAGCACTCCGAGAGACATGCGAAGGTGATAGGGAAATCCACCCATGAGCCGGGAATCGTTTGACGAAGCTTGGAGCTTAACGAAGATGATCCAACCATGGCCGAAAATCAGTGAGGCAGTAGTAGCTCACTGCCGCATGTACCAGTGGGCAAAATCAGATTTTGTTCGTCAAAACGTCACTCAACCGATCGATGTGAGTATTCCGCAACTTCGTTGATTTATATTCGCACATATTTCATGCTTGTTTATGATCTTGGGACCTTAATAGAAACCAACAATGGTATCAGAGCAAGGTTAAAGCATGAAAATGATTAGGGCCTAAAATTTGGGTAAAATGTTTTCAAGCATGATTTGGTTGAATTGGATGATTGATTATGCTTAAAACATGTTGAATTGAAGTTTGATTGGATCAATTTCATGAAATTGGATTGGATCAATTTTTTGCCCAATATTTGTGTTGGCCGAATGCCTTATGCCCTATTTAGTCTTGGAATTTTTTGATTTTTGATCATTGGATGACTTGAATCAATTGGGAATGTTGATTTAATATTGATTGTGGATTCAATTGGATTGAAATCGAAATCGATTTAAAATTCCCTATGATTGCCGAGAATGATAAAGCATGTATTGGGTTTGATTTTAATTAAATTGTGTTGGACATGATTTAATATTAATAAGCATGATTAATTGTACAAATTTGGTGTTTTGGAAATATTGATTTGGGTAATTAATAATGATATACACTTTAGTTTAATTAAATGTGAAATTGGATTTTGTAATTTAATTATTTGGGCTATTTTGGAATTGGGCTTAAGTGTTGTAATTGGGCTTATTGGGCTTGGTTGTACCAAGTTGGGTTTAGGCTAAATTGGTTGGATCCAATTGGGCCCAAAACCGCCTCCATAAAGCCCAAATGCGACTTAATGGACCTTTAAAGTTTAATTGGGCCTAATGGGCAAAATTGATTTCTGGGCTTATGGGGTAACTCCCGGATTGGATTTTGGTTATTCGGTTTGACCCGAGTTGACCAAAAGTCCACGCCTTAAGAAATTAATTAAAAGCCCATTGGACTTTAATTAAATTAACGTTGGACGTTAATCGGGCTTTGAGACCCGTAACGATTAAATTTGGAATTTAAGTCGTAAAAGGTTTATTATAAAGTGTAGTATTTAATTTGGAATTAAATAGCGAATTAGTATTAAATACATATTAAATTGGATTTAATTATGTAGTTTAATTTAATTCGAGAATTGTACTTTGAGTACTTATTCGCAAACGAGTTTGACTCGAGCAAAATCAAATCATTGTTTGAACATTGGATGATCACTAATTATCAGATTAATTAAATTGATTAGATTGATTGATAACATGCTTGTGTGAATACATGGTTGGGATGCATGAATAATGTATATCGGATGGATATTAGATGGGTGGGACAATTTTAGAAATTATTGTAATAAATTTGATTTATTATTGGACCTGCGTGTCCAGCCTTATACCTTAGTTATTCTTTGTATTCTCTTCTCACCTATTCCCCTCAATGTAAATGAGGTTTCTTTAGAAGTGTAGTGTAACGGGTAGAAGTAATACATGTGCTAGCGGGAGAGAGAAATGGAGAGATTTGATCTAGGATCAATGTGTAAAATATCCATCCGCATATCATTATTTTTTATTATACGTGCTTTATTACGTGCTTAGAATGCATGTTTAAGGGTGTATGATGATGAGACCTTAACAAAGATAATAAATTGGTTGCCAATTTGCACTCAAAAACCCTCGCAAAATATTAACGTCTTTCCTTCCATTGAGTGATTCTCACTCAAGATCCGAGATTGGCATTGGCTTGTTGGCCAAAGTCAAGGCCTTTGTCCGTCGAGGATGTGTTTGAATCACGAAGGCTTTGTTCCATATTGGCGTCTTGTCCAAGTTGTGGTTTGTTGGCCAAAGTCAAGACCACTTCTTGTCCATCGACATTGATTACGAAGCTTTTCGTGGTCAATGGGTCGCGCTTAACTGGGATCACTAAGTTTGTTGTGCCAAAGCCAAGGCTTAGTTGATTCATAGGAAAAAGGTTAGATAATACATTGGATGTATTGGCATATATAAGATATATGTTTCGGACTTGAATGTCCCCCTACCGGATCTAGGAATTGGATTGGATCCAATCGATCTTAGAGATCTACCTAGTTAATTATCATACAATTTGTTGGCCAAAGTCAAGATTGTGTGATATTTAACGGGATCCTAGCCCACTAGGAAACACGGTTTCCCGAGTACTCGACAGAGGGTTAGAGGCTCGCCGAAAAATAGTGGGAGGCAAGAATTGAATTTGCAATATTCGTTTAATTACTTGCCATACGCGCTCAATCAAATATCATTCGTCAAATAAATTAAATGTTAGTTGGACTAATATTTAAATGTTGTTTTTAATAAATAGTTGGACTATATTCAAACTATTTATTTATAGTTGATTTTATAATTGGATTATAGTAATCAATATAATTGATTTTAATCTATTAAATTATAGTTGATTAAATAGTTGGACTATTGTAATCATTATAAAATAGTACCGAAATCGTTGATTAAATAGTTGGACTATTAGAATCAAGATAAATTGAAAGATTGACATTAAAACATAATCCTAGGGAAAATGTATTTAAATGGTTTAATTTTTCAAATTGGGAATAAATTTCAGGATGGTCCTGGAAACTAATAAGTTACTTTATTTGATAAAACATATTAGGCCTAAGCCCAGAGTTAAGCAAATAGTAGAGCATAATCTTTGGAAGATTTATGCAATGATAACTTTAGTGCTTAATCCATTAAGCTTGTCGCAGTAGACTCCTTAATTTCTGAATCAAAACTAAGGATTAGATCCTTAAAGTATGATAATGAAATTGAAGGATCTTCATAAATCTATACTTAGATTTTAGAAGTACTAAATTGCAATAATAACTCTTGGAGAGTTGACTATTCTCAAGGAGACAAAGTCAAAGTTTGCAATAGGCAAGTAGCGCAAGGCGCACCTTATTTCGATATTCTAGAAACCCAAGGCTTGCCAAAGGCTTCTGGAATGTGAAACGGGCAAAGGCAAAATCATTATAATCTTCTGGGAAGATAAATGACATATCCCAAAATGTCTGCCTAATTGTGGCAAACGGGATCGCGGAAGCGTGACTGCCGTTTGGACAAAGCAGACATGAAGGAATTGAAGACGAGCAAGGCTCTGACTTCAAATATGTTTGTCATAATTATGTTCACTACTAGTATTAAAATTAGATTTTAAATACTTAGTGTAACATAAATATATACATTGATGTTCAGAATCTGCTTGAGCAGGATACTGACTTCAATTGAGATTCTCGGATTGAAAACGGGACGAAAGTCGTGTTTTAACCGTAGATACCTAAGTTTAGGAACTACCTTCGGGTGTGTACTTAAATTAGGAAACTGTTATAATGTAACTAGTTTGACTAGAAACATTATCTCTATATCAGTGTTTAATCCATGCGCGGGACCTTTATATTCTAGAACACTAAAGTGTTTTATTATATAAAGATGATATTGAGATAAACACATTAGATGTGAATACAGAATTTATATTTTGAATATAAATAAATCTCAAACATATAAATGACAAACAAACTCGCTCAAATTGATTTGATCAGAAGAAACTAATTGTGGCATTGTTGTCTGGGACACAACTAAACAAGAATCGTATATCCACACTTTCGAAGAGTGGGTACCAGGACACATTTGATTCCATTCAAATAAAGTCTACGAATCTAGTTTATTGGGCAAAGTGCCTAAAACACTATTTACTTGGTAAAAGTGTAAATGCCACTGATCTGTTAGCCCTAGTTCATAGTGAAGCAAGTGGGCCCATGTCTAGCTAGGCTAAAGGTGGATATGAATATTTCGTGACCTTTACGGATGTGGCATCGCGTTATGGTTATGTGTTTTTTTTTGAAGAACACAAATTGGAAACTTTAAAGTTTCGACACGAAATAGACAAAAAGATCGGCTAAAGTATTAAACCGTCACGGTTAGACCATAATGGAAAATACTTAAGCAATAAGTTTCTAATATACTTGAAAGAGTAAAGTATTCTTTCAAATGAGGATTCCTCCCGGAACACGTCAAATTGACGGTGTGTCCGAACCGAGTAACCGAATTTTGTTGGACATGATAAGGTTAATCATGAGTCGCTCTGAGCTACCATTTCCTTCAACGGATAAGCATTAACAGTGCAGAACTTATTTAGAATAAGGTTCCATAAAAATCTGTTTGACAGATTTCATATTAGATATGAACGGGAAAAGAACCGGGTTTCACATTCCTGTAAATTTGGGATGCTAGGCATATGTTTGGATGATACCAAACTAAAACCAAATTGGATAAGTGCCAATTGTAGGTTATCCTAGGGATACCATAAGTATTGTACTTATACACACATGAGAACAATTAGATTGTTGCTCACCATGCGGTTTTCCTAAGAGGAATACCGATATGCAGTGGTAAGTGGGAGGATAGTAAAACTCGATGAAAATCAGAGTAATACTGTTCAGGCACCGATCCTTAATGGAACACAAATAGTTCATCAAGGATGAAACTATACCATTAATCTTCGAATACACAAGAACCACGTATGTCGGAGAGAGTCAGAAAACAACCTAGGGTATGGGTTTCTGATCTCACCTCATAAAGATGTCAATCTTATTGAGGTATACCAACTGACTACGTATGAGGAAGTGATACAAGGTATAGACTCCCTATTATGGAAAAGTGCCATATAATCCGAAATGGATCCATGTATATCAACTATGTTTGGACACTAGTTGATGTACTGCAAGGCATTGTGCCTATTGGTACTTTATAAGTCTTCAAGGAAGACGTACATGGAGGGCAACATACCAACGTATAAAGCTAGGCTTTTAGCGGAAAGGTATCTTTATCAACATTTTGTTGATTACGATTCAACCTTTTACCTGTTGCCACGGCTAATCCATTTGGATAATGCTTGCTAAAGCTACATGTTTCATTTATGAAATAGGGTAGCATAACGGGAAAATCGCTTTCCTGAAAAGGAAACCTTTTGGAGGATGTTTACTACATATTGTCGATTTTATCGTACCAAAACTAGCAAACAAGGTTTGCAGATTATTCGATCCATGTTTGGATTGAAGCAAGCATAGGTTCTTAGAATTATAGTTTTGATGTAATCATAATAGTTTATGATTTAATTCAAAACGAAATGATTCTTGTGTATATAAGAGGAGGTTAGTGGGAGCGCAATGACAGTGGCTGTCTAATAAATAATGATAATATGTGTCATTTCTTGGAAATGATATTCCCATAAAAACAATCGGTGAAAGCTTGGCTTTCGATAAAACTCTCTGAGAAATTGTACATTGAAAAATGTACAAGACCTAGTGTCTCATACGCTTTGAGCATATGAATTCACAAACAGGCCAATCCAAGTGATAGTCACTGGATTGATGTTAAGAACACCCGTTAGTATCTTAGAGAACTAAGGATGTTGTAATCTGTGGAGAAGGAAAACTTGGAGTTACTGGGATCACTACTGCAAGTTTCCTAAACCGATAAACAACTACAAGTCGCAAACGGTACTACAAAGTTTGAATAACGGAACAGTGAGCTGGATATCTTCCAAGCAAGATACTGTTACCGAATAAACAACAAATGCGGGTTATTGTTGCAGCTGAGGCAACAATGGAAGCCTTCTGGGTCGACAATAAATCTAATTAGATTAGATATAATTCTGTTAGCAGTTGAGCTAGGCGTCAGCACAGGCTAAAGAATTAATGGTCTCATCAACGATCCAGATATATACTTCGATATTCATCTGATTCGTTCGGATCATACATCGTGGCGATGTGATGATCGAATAAATCGCATCAGATGATAATCATGCAAATCCGCTGACGAAAGCATTTCTCAGTAGTTTGAGCCAACCGTACATAGTTCGGGTGTAAGACACTCGAGTGACTGGCTATAGGCCAAGTGGGAGATTGTTGGACAATTATGACCCATAGCGTCACTATTTGTACAGATCATGGTGTTGTTTGTACAAATTAACTATGTGACAAAGAGATTGCACTCTTATCATTTGTGATTAGATCACCTAGATGTATAAATGATGAGGGTCCCTATGATTTGTTCCTGGATGGAGAATGATATGAGACAGTATCAGTCCACGAAGGATAAATCATTAAATATCCCTAGTCAGAGTATTATCGAGATTGGACATCGATAAATACGTAAAAGACTAGTATTACACTTGTGCGCGTTGTGAGGGCACAACGACATAGTTCTCATATATTTGGGTATATGATACTCATGCAAGTGTAATAGGAGGTTGTGTTTTACCGATGGTACGGGAAACAGCTTCGCTCTGGATAGACACCCTCGGAATTCCATTGGTAGTATGACTATGTGTCTATGGAAGTCCGAAATCAGGGTAGGTGTATTTGGTCTTAACCTGAGACTTGCACCGCTAACTACCGCTAAACTTGCGACAATCATATACTTTGGTTGCGGTCGTCCAGGGCTTTAACAGGTTCTGTGTACGCCTATGCTGGGTATATTGAGAATCGTAGTGTGATGTCAAGACGGAAGTGTCACTCCAGTCATATGGAGATGATGGTCACGTAGGATACGGTTCTAGTACTCTTAAGTACTGTAGTCATCGGGATAAAATGACAAGGTCATGTTTATCCGATTATAGAGACTAGTTACCAGACATTCGACATGTGCTTCGTACGGGGCAGACACAATTCCAGCCCTAGACCTAGCACGTGATCATCCGATACTGGACAGAAATACGCAATACTACGTATACTACGCCTGATATAGATCCTTTATTCCTGTAAGGATAATTATGAAGAATTGGGTAGGCATGGCGCTTTGCTAGAAGCCAACCTTGTCTTGTAACTCGGTAAAACGTAGTACTTAGTACTTACGTGTTCGGATAGTCCGACGACCGAATTTACTGCCAACATATCCGGGGATCTCATGGGTCACTTCCCGAAGATTCACCGATGACGTATGACTCGCACTCTAAATTAATCAGGGATTAATTAGATGAGAGAGAAAATTATTCTGGGATAAATTGCGGAGATATTTTATCTGGGATAAAATATCAATTAAAGAGAGATAACGATTAATTTGGAATTAATCGATTAATTAATATATTCGATATATTAAACGAAATTGGATTTCGACGCGGAATTAAAATTAGATTTTTATTCGGGCGAACGAATTAATTTAGAATTAATTCGTTAGCGACGTGAATAGTAGTTATGCTAGGCATGATTATTTAATTAAATTAGATTTAATTACGACGCAACGGAAAATTCGTTAATTTGGAATTAGCGAACCCGAGCCCGGGATTCTTTGCGAGCGCATTCGCATTTTGAATTCGAGTACGGCACGCAAGTCAAATCAAGCATCAAATCGCTAGTCGCATCTAGCGTCACATCATTCGTCAATCAAGTGATGGATGTCTTTCACTTTGAGTGATTGACGCTAGTCACTATTCACTGATTGATAGGAAGTGATGTGTGTAGTTGATGGAAGAGTGTTTAACACTCAATTGTGATGTTTGAAAGACATATACAAATATTATAATATTTGGTATTTGATTTTCAAATTTTTGGTATATGTTTTTAGAAAACAAATACACAAATCATTTTTTACATTTTCATCTCTCTCTCTCTCTCTCTTTCCTCTATTTATCTACACGCCCAAGGGGGTGAAAAATACTTACTGGTTTTTGTCTAAAAACCGTGAGATGGGAAGCAAAGTGTGGGAAATTTGTGGCAAATTTCTCAAGAGCTAGCACTTCGAGAGACATGCGAAGGTGATAGGGAAGTCCACCCATGAGCCGGGAATCGTTTGACGAAGCTTGGAGCTTGACGAAGATGATCCAACCATGGCCGAAAATCAGTGAGGCAGTAGCAGCTCACTGCCGCATGTACCAGTGGGCAAAATCAGATTTTGTTCGTCAAAGCGTCGCTCAACCGATCGATGTGAGTATTCCGCAACTTCGTTGATTTGTATTCGCACATATTTCATGCTTGTTTATGATCTTGGGACCTTAATAGAAACCAACACTTATAACATAATTGCTAAACATAACATGGATCAATTGAAGAAAAATCTGATCCTCGCATATGGTTGTTCCTCAATAGTACGTGGCATAATACATGGCATTTTATCCCAAGTGTATGTTATATTATCGTCCATTCGGGATCGACTATGGAATCTACGCATGGATTTTCCATCCTATATGTAGGAGCGAAGCGGGGTTTACTGTTATGCCCATGATGCTCGGCTACCACGACACTGTTGGGCTCACAGCCCGTAGAGAGTACAGATTAGCCCGTGTGGTGACTAAATCGGAGAATAAAGGAGTCGCCACCTAGTGTTAACTGGGAAAGATTTAAGGCCGCACTCACCCCTCGCAAGGGAAGACCTCAAATCGTTGGGGTTCGGAATGGTCCCTTACTTATGCCAGTATAATGGATGGGTTCACACAATGGTATAGCCAAGTCTGTTGGTTTCTATTGATGTCCCAATATCATTTAAGCCACGAAATTGAATGAATACTACAAAGAAATATGGCGGAAACACACTTACATGGATCGGTTTGGATGAGATGTTCAACAAAATTTTCCTTCCCTTCAAGCTTCAAGATTCGGCCAAGGTGGTTTGTTGAAGAAGATGATGAAGCTTCCAAGCTCCAAGATTCGGTTCCCTATCACCTTGTATTGATCCTTTGATTGTGCTAGCAAAAGATGAAAGAAAAATCCAATTTTCCCTCCAATGGAGCTCACAATTTCATCAAGAAAATGGAGAGAGAGAGTTCTATTTTTCATCAATTTTTTGGCTTCAAAAACTGTATATGATGATAGAAAAAACAATTACCAAATATTTGGTATTAGCTATACAAAAGTCAAAGCCAAATTATGGCTCCAAAATGGCATTAAATGCCCACACCTAACTCCATCATGAATAGTGACTGCATGTCACTCACCAAAAAGGTGACAAGCATCTATCACTAAAGTGACAAGTGATGTGACTCGCGATGTGACTTGTGGGCCCCACTTTAATTCAAAATGTGAGTGGGCCTGCAAACACTTCCGGGCTCGGTTTCGCTAATTTCGAATTAACGAACTTCCGTCGCGACGTAATTAAATAATTATGCCTAGCGAAATTACTATTCACATCGCTAACGAATTAATTCTAAATTAACTCGTTTGCCCAAATTAAAATCTAATATTAATTCCGTGTCGAAATCCAATTTCGTTTAATATATCGAATATATTATTTTGTCGATTAATTCCAAATTAATCTTTCTCTCTCTTCAAATGGTACTTTATCAAAGATAAAGTGTCTCCGCGATTAATCCTAGATTAATCATGCTCGAATTATACGTCATCGGTGAATCTTCGGGAAGCGACCCAAGAGATCCCTGGATATGTTGGCAGTAAATACGGTCGTCGAACTATCCGAACACGTACGTAGCTCGTACTACATTTTTAACCGATTTACGAGACAAGGTTGGCTTCTAGCAAAGCGTCATGCCTACCCAATTCTCCAGAAATATTCTTACTGGAATATACGATCTATGTCAGACGTAGTATACCGTAGTATTGTGTATTGCGATCCAGTATCGGATGTCACGTGCAAGGCCTGGGGCTGGAATAGTGTCTGCCCCGTACAAAGCACATTTCGGATATCAAGCAACTAGTCTCTTTGAATCGGATAATCATGACCTTGTCATATTATCCCGATGGTTGCAACACAATAGAGAACCAGTTCTGAATCCCCGCGTGATCATCATCTCCATATGTCTGAAGTGATACTTTCGTCTTGACATCACATCCAATACACTATGATTCTCAATAAACCCAGAAGAGGCGTACACAGAACCTGTTAAAGCCCTGGACGACCAAAACCAAAGTTTACCGATTGTCGCAAGCACTAGCGATGCAAGTCTCAGGTTAAGACCAAATACACCTACCCTGAAGCAGACTCCCATAGACACATATATACTACTACCAATGGATTCCGCGGGTTTATCCAGAGCGAAGCTGTTTTCCGTACCATCGGTAAAACACAACCTCCTATCGCACTTGCATAAGTATCCAATACTTAAATATATGAGAACTATGCCGTTATGCCCTCACAGCGCACAAGTGCAATACTAGTCTATTCCGCATTATCGATGTCCAATCTTGATAATACTACGACTAGGGATATTTAATGATTAAACCTTTAAAGATTGTATACTGTCTCATATCATCTCAATCTGGATTAATCATAAGGACTTCTACCATTTATATATCAAAGTAAATAAATTACAAAACGTAAAAGGTAATTTCATTACAACATAGTTAATTTTGTACAAAAACACAATGTCTTTTACAAACAGTGACGCTATGGGTCATAACTGTCCAACAATCTCCCACTTGGCCTATAGCCAGTCACTCAAACATCTAATACCTGAACTATATACATGTCACTCAAACTTTTGCTGATGAATAGCTTTCGTCAGCGGATCTGCCATGTTGTCATCTGATGCGACCTTCTCGACCTTCACATCGCCACGATGTATGATCTCTCAAATTAGATGGAAATGTCGAAGAACATGCTTGGATCGTTGATGAGACCGCGATTCCTTAGCATGTGCTATAACCCCGTTATTGTCACAATACAATGGAACGGGCTCAGCTGCTAACGGAACTACTCCTATCCAATTAGGATTTTCGGATCAAACTGCTTCCTTTGCTGCTTCAGCTGCAGTAATGTACTCCGCTTGTGTTGTTGAATCGGCAACAGTCTATTGCTTGGAAGATTTCCAGCTCACTGCTCCGTTATTCAAACAAAAATATACCCGGATTGCGACTTGCAGTCCTCTTTGTCGGTTTGGAAACTTGCATCGGTATACCCAGTTACCTCAAGTTCTCCATCTCCATAGATTAAGAAAGCATCCTTAGTTCGTCTAAGATATTAAGGATATTCTTAACCGCCATCCAGTGACCTTCACCTGGATCGGCCTGATATCGACTAGACATGCTCAAAGCATATGAGACATCAGGTCGCGTATCTATCATGGCATACATGATCGATCTGACTGCCGAGGCGAACGGTATCCGACTCATGTTGTCTCTCTCATCTTGAGTTTTAGGACACATGTCCTTAGATAGATAGACGCCATGTGACACTGGCAACAGTCCTCTCTTGGACTGATCCATGTTGAATCTCTTCAACACCTTGTCAATATATGTACTCTGGGAGAGTCCAAGCAGCTTTCTAGATCTATCCCTGTAGATCTTTATTCCCAGAATAAAGGCTTCTTCTCCCATATCTTTCATGGAGAATTTCAATGAAAGCCAAGCTTTCACCGACGTTAGCATGGGAATGTCATTGCCTATAAGCAATACATCATAAACATAAAGTACAATAAAATCAGTGCTCTCCCACTAACCTTCTTATATACACAAGGATCATCTTCATTTTGAATGAAATCATTCTTTTTTATGATTCATCAAAACGTTGGTTCCATGACCGTGATGTTTGCTTCAGTCCATAATGGACCGATTTAACTTACAAACCTTGTTTGCAAGTATAGGCATGATAAATTAGGCTGTTACATATAAACATCCTCCGAAAGGTTTCCGTTAAGGAAATCGGTTTTAACGTCCATCTGCCACATCTCGTAATCGAAATATACAGCAATTGCAAGCATTATCCGAATGGATTTAATTATGGCAACGGGTGAGAAAGTTCTTCGTCTATCGAATCACACCATGTTGTTGACGATACCCCTTCGCTACAAGCCTAGCTTTGTACGTTTGTACGTTGCCATCCATGTCAGTCTTCTTCTTGAAGACCCATTTGCATCCAATAGGCTTTACGCCTTCTAGTGCATCAACCAGTGTCCAAACTTGGTTGGTGTACATGGAATCCATTTCGGACTTCATGGCCTCTTGCCATAAAGCGGAATCGATATCTTGTATCGCTTCCTCATACGTAGCCGGTTCGTTATCCTCAATGAGATTAATATCTACATGAGGTGAGATCAGGAACCCATGCCTCTCAGGTTGTTTCCTGATTCTCTCCGACCTACGCGGTCCTTGTGTAATAGAAGATTGTGGTACAGCCTCATCCCGGATGGACTGTTCTTGCTCCGTTGAGGATTCTATGCCAGGAACAGTATCACTCCGATTTTCATCAAGTTCTACTTTCCTCCCACTAACCACTGCATTTAGGAATTCCTTCTCAAGGAAAACCGCATGTAGAGCAACAAATACTTTGTTCTCTCGTGGGTGATAGAAGTAGTATCCTTTGGTTTCCCTAGGATATCCTACGAATAGGCATTTATCTGATTTGGGTTCAAGTTTGGTACCTTCCAAACGTTTGACGTATGCCCAACATCCCCAAATCTTCAGGAATGAGAAACCCGGGTTCTTTCCTGTCCATATCTCATATGGTGTCTGTTGTACAGACTTTGAGGGAACCTTATTCAAAATAAGAATTGCACTGTTTAATGCATATCCCCAGAAGGAAATAGGTAGCTCAGTGCGACTCATCATAGACTGACCATGTCCAACAAAGTTCGGTTTCTTCGTTCGGACACACCGTTTAATTGCGGTGTTCCAGGAGGAGTCCACTGTGAAAGAATACCATATTCTTTCAAGTAATCTAGAAACTCATTGCTTAAGTATTCGCCACCACGGTCCGACCGCAATGTCTTTATACTCTTGCCGGTCTGTTTTTCAACTTCGTGTCGAAACTCTTTGAATTTCTCAAAAGTTTCCGACTTGTGTCTCATAAGATACACATAACCATAACGTGATGCATCATCCGTAAAGGTTACAAAGTATTCATATCCACCTCTAGCTTGGGTAGACATGGGCCCACATATGTCACTATTAACGAGGGCTAACAGTTCAGTGGCGCGTTCACCCTTACCGCTAAAAGGTGATTTAGGCATTTTGCCTAATAAGCAAGATTCGCAGACGTCATATGAATTTGGATCAAATCCGTCCAAGTACCCACTCTTCGAAAGTATGGATATGCGAGTCTTGTTTATGTGTCCCAGAAGATAGTGCCACATGTAAGTTTCATTTTCATTACTTATTTTAAGCCTTTTGTTTATTATATTATATATTTGAGATTGATTTATATTCAAAAATAAAAGACCATTATTTGCAATAGCAGTGCAAATTTCTATATCATTTTTATACACAAAGCACCCGGTGTTCCTGAATACAAAAGTATACCCACATTGGGTTAACATAGATACAGAAATAATATTCCTATTCAAACTAGGTACATAATAAAAGTCATTAAGGTCAAGTACATGCCCCGATGGCAGTTCTAAAACAAAAGTGCCAACGGCCAAAATGGCGACTGGTGCCCCATTTCCGACGCGTAGATCAATCTTCCCTGAGGCCAGTCTCCTGCTAATCCGCAGATCCTGCACATCAGTACATATGTGAGTACCAAAACCAGAATCAAAAATCCAATTTTTAAAAATAGAAATAGTAATGTTTATCTCAATAACAAACATACCTGAAGCCGGTGTCTTGCCCGCTTTAATCTCCTTCTGGAGCACCTTGTACTCACGGAAGTCATGCTTCCAGTGACCCCGCTTGCCGCACTAGAGGCAAACATCCTGAGATTTGTCATTAGGCTTCCCAGAAGCCTTTGACGATTTGGCCTTGCCTTTCTTTTATGCTTCTTCTTCTTCACACCTCCAGTCGCCTTGGGCCTAGACCTCAGTGCCTGAGATGTCGAAGCAAAGTGCGCCTCGCGCTTGTTACTCTTAAGCATCTCCCTTTAAGCTTCCTTGAGAATTTACAACAACTCTCCAAGAGTATCATTAGTGTTCATCAGGTTATAGCTTATGATTAACTGTTTCCAGTGTCGGGGAGAGATTGCAAGATCATATCTATGGTAATCTCAGCCTCTAAGCCTATCCCCATCTTAGCTAGCTCATCTATGTCAACAATCATCTGAACCACATGGGACTCAACAGACATGCCTTCTGACAGACGTGAACGGATGATCTTCTTCACTAACTCATATCTCTGCGACCTTCAGTTAGATCAGTAAAGATCGTGTAACCTCGCCAACATGTTATAGGGATCCAAGTCCCTATTCTGTCGACGGAAATGCTGAGTCATGGCAGCAAGCATAATTGACTGAGTATTTTCATAATCATCGCTGTGAGTCTTCCAAAGCTCCAGCTCAAATAGCTCATCAGGTTTGGGCTTAGGCCCAAGAGGTCTCTGTATAGTATATAGCAGCCTCTCGGCTCCAAGGACAATCCTCAGATTCATTTCCCAATCGGCAAAGTTCGTGCCCTTGAAGACATTTTCGCCCATGATAATGTCTCAGACATTTCCCTTTCCTGTCATCTTGATTACGATAGTCTAACTATCTAATCAACGATATATGGGTACAGTCTAACTGTTACAAGAAAAATAACATTATATTAGTCCAACTAATAAAATAATTTTGACGAAATAATTATGAAAGCGCGTAAAGCTAAGTATCTGAATGAAATTGTAAATTCAATACTAGCCTCCTACTATTTTTCGGCGAGCCTCTAACCCTCTATCGAGTACTCAGGAAACCCAGTTTCCTAGTGGACTAGGATCCCGTTAAATAACACACAACCTTGACTTTGGCCAACAAGCTGTATGATATTTAACTAGGTAGATCTCGAAGATCAATTGGATCTAATCCAATTCCTAGATCCGGTAGGTGGACATCCAAGTCCGAAACATATGTACAATATATATGCCAATATATCCAATATATTTGCCTAACCTTTTTCCTCTGAATCAACTAAGCCTTGGCTTTGGCACAACAAGCTTAATGATTCCAGTTAAGCGGGACCCATTGACATGGAAAGCTTCGTAATCAATGTCGATGGACAAGAAATGATCTTGACTTTGGCCAACAAATCACAACTTGGACAAGACACCGATATGGAACAAAACTCTCATGATTCAAACACATCCGCAATTGACAAAGGTATTGACTTTGGCCAAAAACCAATGCCAACTTTGGATCTTGAGTAAGAATCACTCAACGGAAGGAAATAACGCTTAATATGTTTTGAAGGTTTTTTGCGTAAATTGGCAACCAATTTATTATCTTTGTTAAGGTCTCATCATACACCCTTAAGCATGCATTCTAAAAGCATAATAAGGCGCGGAAAGTAAACTAATAACGATATGCGGATGGATATTTAAACAGATTGTTCCTAGAACAAATCACTCCCTTTCATCTCCATGGCTAGCACTAGGTGAAAAGATGTTCATCTACTCTACTTCTACCAATACATAAATACATAAACAATATAGAAACCTCGTAACATTTAGGGAATTAGGTGAGAATATAATATAAAGAATCAATAAGAGAGAAGGCTGGACACGCAGGTCCAATTATAAATTCCGAATTTACAATAATTTCTAAAATTGCCCTTTCCTTTCTAATATTTATCCGATATACGCTATTCATACATCACATCCATGTATTCATTCAAGCATGTTATTCAATCAAACTAATCAAATTAATTATCTTTGAATATTAATGATCATCCAATGTTCAAACAACGATTTGATTTGCGCGAGTCCAACTCGTTTGAGAATAAGTATTTAAAGTACGAATTCTTGAATTATATCGAACTACTCGTTAAATCTAATTTAATCCATATTCAATACTAATTCATGTATTTAATTCCAAATTAAATATCTACACTTTTTAATGCCCTTTAATGATTAAGATTCCAAATCTAATCCTTTCGGGTCTCAAAGTCCAACTAACATCCAATGTTAGTTTAATTAAAGTTCGATGGGCTTTCAATTGATTTTATAAGGCATGGGCTTTGGTCAATATGGGTCAAACCCAATTACCAAGCCCAATTGAGGAATCACCCTCCTATGCCAAAAAACCAATTTTAGCCCATAAGGCCCAATTAAACTTTTAAAGCCCATTTTTTTACATTTGGATTTATCGAATGATTTAGGCCCAATTTGGATCCAATCCAATTGGCCTAAACCAATTTGGCCCAACCAAGCCCATTATGCCAAATATAACATTTCAAGCCCAATTCAAAATTAAGCCCATTAATCAAATTTTAATATTCTAAATTTTAAAATCCAATTAACTAAAGTGTAATACATCAATTAATTATCTAAATCAGATTCCCAAAATATAATTTAATTAATTAATCATGTTCTCATTTGTTCAACTTATGTCCAACAATTTTTGAATCAAAAATCATCTCATTACATGCCTTCTAACTCTCGGCCAAGGTAAGGAATTTAGTCCGATTTCGTTTTTCAATCCGATCGAATTACAAATCGACATTTCCAATTCATTTCAAGTCATCCAATGATCATCAAAACAAAAAATACCAAGACTTGCAAGGGTAAGGAGTATTCGACCAAGCCAAGTTTTGGGTGAAAAATTGATCCAATCCATTTTTCTTAAAATTGATTACATAAAACTCAAAGTCATCCATCCATAAGCATGCTCAAACAAGTAATTTATTCAAAACATGCTCAAAATTAATTTATCCAAATTTTACCCTAAAATATTTCATGCTTAACCAATGCTCATTGATACCATTGTTGGTTTCTATTGATGTCCCAAGATCATTTAAGCCACGAAATTGAATGAATACTACAAAGAAATGTGGCGGAAACACACTTACATTGATCGGTTTGGATGAGATGTTCAACAAAATTTTCCTTCCCTTCAAGCTTCAAGATTCGGCCAAGGTGGTTGTCGAAGAAGATGATGAAGCTTCAAGATTTAAGGATTCCAAGCTCCAAGATTCGGTTCCCTATCACCTTGTATTGATCTTTGATTGTGCTAGCAAAAGATGAAAGAAAAATCCAATTTTCCCTCCAATGGAGCTCATGGTTTCATCAAGAAAATGGAGAGAGAGAGAGTTCTATTTTTCATCTATATTTGGCTTCAAAAACCGTATATGATGATAGAAAAAAAAAATACCAAATATTTAGTATTAGCTTTACAAAAGTCAAAGCCAAATTATGGCTCCAAAATGACATTAAATGCCCACACCTAACTCCATCATGAATAGTGACTGCATGTCACTCACCAAAAAGGTGACAAGACATCTATCACTAAAGTGACAAGTGATGTGACTCGCGATGTGACTTGTGGGCCCCACTTTAATTCAAAATGCGAGTGGGCCCGCAAACACTTCCGGGCTCGGTTTCGCTAATTTTGAATTTATTTATTTCGTCGCGACGTAATTAAATAATTATGCCTAGCGAAATTACTATTCACATCGCTAACGGATTAATTCTAATTAACTCGTTTGCCCGAATTAAAATCTTATTTTAATTCCGCGTCGAAATCCAATTCGTTTAATATATCGAATATATTATTTTATCGATTAATTCCAATTAATCTTTCTCTCTCTTCAAAATAGTATTATCCAAGATAAAGTGTCTCCGCGATTAATCTTAGATTAATCATGCTCGAATCATACGTCATCGGTGAATCTTCGGGAAGTGACCCAAGAGATCCCTGGATATGTTGGCAGTAAATATGGTCATCGGACTATCCGAACACGTACGTACCTCGTACTACATTTTTACCGATTTACGAGACAAGGTTGGCTTCTAGCAAAGCGCCATGCCTACCCATTCTCCAGAAATATTCTTACTGGAATATACGATCTATGTCAGGCGTAGTATACCGTAGTATTGTGTATTGCGATCCAGTATCGGATGTCACGTGCAAAGCCTGGGGCTGGAATAGTGTCTGCCCCGTACAAAGCACATATCAGATATCAAACAACTAGTCTATTTGAATCGGATAATCATGACCTTGTCATATTATCCCGATGGTTGCAACACAATAGAGAACCAGTTCTGAATCCTTACGTGATCATCATCTCCATATGTCTGAAGTGATACTTCCGTCTTGACATCACATCCAATACACTACGATTCTCAATAAACCCAGAAAAGGCGTACACAAAACCTGTTAAAGCCCTGGACGACCAAAACCAAAGTTTACCGATTATCGCAAGTACTAGCGATGCAAGTCTCAGGTTAAGACCAAATACACCTACCCTGAAGTGGACTCCCATAGACACATATACATACTACCAATGGGATTCCGCGGGGTCTATCCAGAGCAAAGCTGTTTTCCATACCATCGGTAAAACACAACCTCCTATCGCATTTGCATAAGTATCCAATACTTAAATATATGAGAACTATGTCGTTATGCCATCACAACGCGTATAAGTGCAATACTAGTCTATTCCGCATTATCGATGTCCAATCTCGATAATACTACGACTAGGGATATTTAACGATTAAACCTTTAAAGATTGATATTGTCTCATATCATCTCAATCTGGAATTAATCATAAGGACTTCTACCATTTATATATCAAAGTAAATAAATTACAAAACGGTAAAAGGCAATTTCATTACAACATAGTTAATTTTGTACAAAAACACAATGTCTTTTACAAACAGTGACGCTATGGGTCATAACTGTCCAACAAAGTCTTATGCAGTTCATGCAAAGTAATTCAAATAAACACAATTTACACACCCATAAATATTAATAATCACAATAACATAGTTCCAAAGGCATTTTAAATAAGAAATACGAGATGCGATAACAAAAATTATAATAAACAATCAAAAGTAGGAAAAACGTCAATAAATAAGTAGCAAACAAAAAAAGGGGGTTAATCACGCATATATGAGTATTTCCCGAGTGGCATGTGGAGTTGTATCCCAAGTACAAACCGTACTACCATCCATTCAGATTCAGCTACGGAATTTATGTCTGGGTTTCCATCCGATATACCACAAGGGATAATAACATACATAATCATCAATGCAATGTAAACGGATATAAAAAAATAGACATGAAAACATAAAACAATGCATATACGTATAATCATCAACATGAACGAAAAATAAAGGTGAAATAATAAAATAACGATAAGTAGACAAAAAGATAAATAACAAAATAAAGCGAATAATAAAATAATGATAAATAACAAGATGCCAAAGAAAGAGAAAATTGGGACCAGAAATTTGGCCGTCTTTGATGTAGGACTTCGCATACTCGGTTGGACGTATTTCACGTCCAGCCAGACATGCAGCGTCCAGAACTATAAAAATAAATATGGTAAGGGTGCCCTCAGGTCTTACCTTTTAAGTTGCTTTCTCGGAAGTGCGTTAGGTCGTCGCCGAAAGGATCGAAGCTTGGTTCGCTGGTTTGCTGTTTCTGGTTTCTGGTTCGCTATTTCTGGTTGCTGTTTTGCTATTTTCTGGTTGCTGTTTTGCTATTTCTGGTTGCTGTTTTCTAGTTGCTGTTTCACAGTTTTTTCGTGGCTGTTTGGTTGTTTTTGGCTGCTGTTTTGGTAGTTTTTGGCTGTTATTTTGGGTTATTTTTAATGCTGTTTTGGTTGTTTCGGTGATGCCTTTAGGGTTTTTTTTCTGGTTTTTTCGGTGATTGGTCTAGGTTTTTTGTTGGTTGTAGCCGTCCAAAGAAGAAGAAGAGAGAGACCTCATAGGGTTTTTTTTTGTTGTCCAAGAGTCCCCTCAAAAAGAAGAAAATAGTATTCTTTTATAATGATTTGAATGAATCTCCAAATAGGGAAACAAATCATGGAAATTTGGGAGATATATTCTCAAATTATTTTGGGAATAAAATCCTATAAATTTGGTGATGAGGAGATCTCAAATGTTGTAAATTGGTGAGGATGAGATTTCAAATCTCATTAAATTGGAAAATGTTGATGAAAAGATTTGGGCATGTAGATTGGATGGGGTTTTGGGCGTGTGGATGGATTGCATGGGGTCTTGGGCGTGTGGATGGATTGCATGGGCTTTGGGCCATGTGGATGGGCGGAATTGAATGGTGAAAGGGCGTGTCTGAGGCTATGATTTGAAACAGAAATTGACTAAGCGAACCTGAGGTTGGCTAGTGAGTCCGAATCTGATGAGGGGCTAATTTTTGAGGTTTTCTTTCCTTCCGGCATTCATTTTTCGCAACTTCCATAAATTTTCAGGTAGTGCCTCCATACGAGGCTCATCATCGGGCTTATGCAATAATGTAGTGTCTACACTATATACTAAAGGAGAAGTTTCTATATACGGCCGGATATGGTGTATATCCGGTTGGATGTATTTCATATACGACCGAATATACTGGTTCACATCATGTAAGTAAATACAAAAGACATAAATTCTAATAAAAATGCCATCAGGTTGTACCTTTTTTCTGTAGTTTGGCTCGTAGAGTAGCCTCTGGATGTTGAGTTATCACTCGAACTTGCTCCAAGAAGGGAAGAGTTCCAAATGATCAAAGTGAATTTTTTAGGGTTTTTTTTTGGGTGAGTTTTTTTTTAAGCTTTAGGATCTCCAAAATTCCAATTAATCTTTCTGAGTAGGGAAAGCTCCCATTTTTATAATACATGGGGATGCGTGGAAATAGAAGGAAGACAAAATCCCATTTCAACCTCATCTTTTGTCTGGCGTTACTGTCTTTCTTGCAGAGTAACGTCCGATTTATGTCTGGCTGGATATATAATTTGAATTATTCATCCGGCCAGCCATTAATGGAGCGTTACCCACTTTAACGCATGTCTGGCTGAAAGTTAAATTTGAAATGTATATTAGGCCTATCATGATCAGATCCAGTGACTTTAGTAACTGACAATCTGTAAATTCAAAGACAATTGTTCTTGTCCGGCAGGATTTATGATTTCTAGGATATATCCGGCCGGATCTTCTGGTATGGGATAGGGTAGACCAGACATATATTATGTCCGGCTGGATTTTGATAGTGTTCATTGGAGTTTTTTTCCTTTATAGAGTTCATCCTTTCAATTTCCTAAATTTTCAGAGGTATCCCCTATATGAGACTAATTATCGGGCTATATGCAAAAAATATAATTTCTACAATGCCCAGTTAGCATAAAAATAGGCACAAAGCTCAAGAGAATGACGAGATGAAAAATGAAGGTCGTCAAAAAGAGTGTCTTGGACTTCATATTGAGCAGAGCAAAGTGTTTACATAAACGGACTAACAACATGAACGAGATATGCAATATCAGGTCAGGTAATTGCCAAATAGATTAAGGTACAAACTAAATGTCGGTAGAGAGTAACATCAAGAAGATGAGTGCCATTGATCACTATAAGCTTAATCTGAGGATCAGAAGGAGTAAAGGTGTAACACCTCGGTTGTCATGATGAGTCTGTTGGGGTCAGGCGCAGCAGGAGGTGCGGTTCTAGCGAAATCGTAGCCTTAAAATTTTTAAACTTACTGAATAAATTATTCAATATTTAGTATGAATAATTCATTCATATTTCACCTAAATATATTATTCTATATCAAATAACGACATAATTAATTTAGAAAACATCACGAAATTTTTACGAAAATATTTTTCCGTCAAATATTATAAAACACGTTTTTGACCGAACCGACCAACCAATACACACGAGGGCTGCCCAGGTCAGGCCCAATAGTACTTGGGCAGTTCATGTTCTGCACGAACAGTGACCAATTCACTGTTTGGGCTGATGTTACCCGATAAGCCCAAAACTCACCCGATAACGCCATTTTTCACCGTTTTCCTGTATTTTCACTCCTAAATAATTTCCGGCAATTATTCCAATGCCCAATACACATCCAATAAATTTAAATAACATATTTTCATCACCAAAGTTTCAGAATTTAAAGATCTGATGTGGGTGTAAAAATATTCATCTTTCATGCTTTAAATCCAATTTTCTCAACATTAATCATATTAATATTTACACCAATCAAAACCACCACCAATGAAGAACTCAAGAACAATTCTAGGTATTACAAGAGTGGTCATAATACTCTAGAATGACAACAAGTTGTTAAAGAAACTAAATAAGCTTATTTTACACTAATTAAGCTTATTAGCTTTCTTACAAACATTACATATGCATATATTTCCATTTATCAAGATTTCAAGAATCTCAACACAAAATAAGAGAGTGAAAAACAAAACTTACATCATATGTAAAGCTAAGGAATCATGGGAATAATTTCCAATTCAAAGAAATGAAGAAATTACATTTGATTTCATGTTTTCTTTGAAAAATTCCTTTAGCCTTTTATTTTTCTCTCAACTCTATAACTTTTATATTCTTTAAATGCTTAACCTAATTTTATAAAAGAAAAATGAAACCCTTTTATACTTCCCTCAAGTGGCCGAAAATGGCTAGAAAAATAATTTTTTTTTTCATTTTTAAACCAAATTAAAGAAACAAAATTCCTTTTTAACACATTTTTCTAAATGTAAAAAGTCAAACTTTTAGACTATAATCATTTACTAAAATAAATATCACCTTAGATATTTATATTTTAATTACTTTAATTATTTAAATATTAAATAATTACTTAAATACAAATAGCTAAATATATGTATCATATTTACTTTAAATCATCAAAATACATATATATATGATATATGTCAAATATCTTATTTGACAATTAATTAATGTGTATTTAATAAAATCATATATTAAATACAAATACACATTAATTAGGAAATGACCGAAAGGGCCCTATATATGTATCTTTTCGTTTAACCGTTAAACGATTCGAATTAACTTATTTAATCCGATAAAGTATTATGAATAATTTGTATTATTCATAACACGTTGTCCAAGTGCTCAACGAGTACAATTCATATTATGAGACTCTCTAAGTTTGGGTTTATCCGTCACAGAATCAAATTTTGCGTCCACAATTCATCCACTCGTAAATTATGACGACTACAAATAATCTCGCTAAACTATGCAAGTTGAGGTCATTGCATACGTATAATCCCTCAGTCATGGGCTATCAATATTATATCGGGGATATAGATATGAACGTCAATTCCCTAAGGTATAATATAGTCGATTTTCAAATTACGATCTTTAAAACACTTCCGAAGTACACCACGACCATGGATTTACTAGAACGTAAAAACATACATTATACATATGTCATGTACACAGGACTGACGGATTCTATCTGATACTCACAAGATATCATGAGCATAATTCCACACCCAACAAACAGGTGGAGGTCTGATCTAAATAGATCGGTGACGTGACTGCCATCAAAGTGTAGAGGATGTCTCATATATCCATAGTGGTATCTCAAGTCGAAGGACCACTATGCTACTCGACTCGATAAGATTCACGTTGACGTTGGTGTACCATCTATTAGGAAATATTTGGTATCAAATAAACACCTACACGTCTATATGAGTCTCCTAAGACTCATGGTTCATCGGGATAAACCATCAGACCAAGTCTCGATATACAACATGTACTGGTCTCAGCGGATTTTACTAATTGATATGTGTTAGTAAATCTTGATCATGAACTTTATTTGAGAACATATAACTTATAGTGACACTTCCCAATGTCAATTACAAACTACATTGTAACTGTGCACTACATTGTAAATCTTGGGGTCTTTGTCTAATATATACATATCACTAAATCAGATTTAGTTTCAATCTAATCGTAATTAGATCGAATACGTATATAAAAACAAGAGGTGCAACCATATATAAGTAATATTATGGAAAAATATATTATTCATATTCATGAATCAGACATAAATACAATTCAGATTGATGCTCCGAGCAACAACCATAACAATTTCTCCCACTTGTTCTAGTGCCAATGCACGATATCATATACACATCTAAATGTGTATCACAGACGTATGGCCCTCAAGAGCTCACCTGACACTCAAGAGGTAGGAAACAATATGTAGGTCTACTATAACATATTGAATTTGTCCAACAAACCCAATCGTTTCCCTTAGCCAACATCATTCATATTTTGTAGAACCTAAGTTATACATCAATATGACTCAGATGCGATATCAATATTGTGCTACAGTCCAAGTATTTCAAGATTAAATCCAAAATACTATGCAGACAACCACAAGCACAACAATAAAATCAAAACTTCTAATCTATAAGGTCACTATGCAACTTTATAAGTCGCAACTAATTCCACTTACACAGTAGAACCATCTGTGACACTCCCACTACATCTTTTCTGACTCTTTATGACATAGATCATCTAATATCACTATTAGACTCAAAACTAATATGACCCTAATGGTTGCGAACTATATTCTTTATTAATAAGAGATTCGTTCTTAATATCTCAAAGATAATAAAGAACATGTTTCAAGACACATCCTATCGTCTACAACGTATCAAAATAGCTTGTAATAATTACGATTAAATTGATATCTTTAATCACACATAATATAGTATTCATTTTGCCATCATCATTTGAAGCATAAGATTGACTAGACATTCTAATCAATTTCTCTTTCGACAAAGGAATCATCTTTTACGAAAGATTAATACTATATTTAAGAGACATACTAACTTTCAAACAGTTATACTAACTGTCACGCAGATAGGCTTGTTGTGTCTTTTATTAGATCATATATAATGCACGACTAATGGGAGTATCTCACAAGTCTCTTAGTTTTATATCATATATAAAACTTTATATCGAATATAAAAAGACTACTCTCATTGCTTTCACGGAGAAAAGACGACTTAGGTAAACCTTTTACCTCACAAACATCTCATTATTACCTTAATAATAATAATGTCGTTAGGATATATAACACTAGAAAGATTTTTTTTCGCTCCCGCTAACCCTACTATTACATATATATTCTCTATGCTTTGATAAAATCAGACAATTTGACTGATATCAAAATTAGATAACACAGATTCCCAGAAAGCTCATCTAAGTCTACAATAGGCTCTATAAGATAGTATACCAAACTGCGATAGTAGAAGAATATAAACTCTAGGGCCATTCCAGAATTGAATTCTTCAAACAAAGAAATCACAATGAATCTCCTTTCTGAAGAAACCATTCAAGAAAATGCCATTTTGCATTCCTAGATAAAATATACAGTTTAATATTAACATTAACCAACAGATCTTTAATTGTTCAATTAGTACGACTAGAGACAAGTTTCCTAAGAATCTACAATATATTAATGAGTATAACTTTTCTCACTTTCATATTATAAAGGTCAAACCTTTAATAAGCTCACTTTGCTTTTGCTGCACAAAATATTTGCACATTTTATGAACGATTCATAACGAAAGCTCACTCAAGTTTCAAAATTGATCGTAGTAAGCTATGAACAATCTTAGATCTATGTTTTAATGCTAACTTCCGGAATCGATATCAAATATCGCTCACACTATAAGTTATAGGATAATTTTCTTCGATAAGCAAACATCAGAACCATCAAGTATCAAATACTTTGAAAAATGATTCTGACATCCCATTGGACTTATATGAAAGATGTCTAAGGGTCTTTTCATCTTATTAATTATGTAGTTCCATTTTATTTTATCACTCTCACATTTGACTTCAATAAGTCAAGTCCTTTATACAATCGTCAACATTCGATATTACACACCAAGTAATAAAACAATTTTATTACTCGGGTTCGTAAAAAATATATTCTACCAAATAGAATACAATATTATATTAAATTGAATAAATGATAAACTTTTACTTATACCTTCGAGGTACAAGTACTTTCAATTATATAACCACTATACAAAAGAAAGATTCAAAACTCAAACTTTTCAAGATTCAAACTTTCTACTTATACATATCATATATGTAGCTGTAGAAACTAATGAAACCTTAATTAAATGGATGAATTAGTGTTACTGGATCATATGCCCAAGAGTATTTAAACTAATTCAGTAAAACTCAATATTAAACGAATCAAATCATATAAGATTCGATTACTTCCACTAACCAATTCCATCACGATGGAATCGTAGAAGAATAATTTTGAGTAAGAATCATATTCATTGAATAATCTTAGAACTAATTGCCATAAATTCATATGTTTGATTGTATCAAACATCTTTGAACAATTCAAAGGCTCATGATGAATTTTTAAGTTACAGTTTTCAAAATTTCAGATCGAATATCTTTGACCAGTCAAAATATTCTATCTGCGTTTCATCAGAAACATGTAACTAAGTCATGACAAGTTATTGACTAAGTTACAAAGTAATGAAAACTACCTTAAGCAATTTACAATTCATTAAACTACATAATCTAATGTATCAATTTAATAAATCTTATGTTCCAATGACAATCATTGGTTAAAAGAGATTTAATCACATTTCCGAATACAATATTCATTAAATAGATAAGGATATGTGGTCTGATCTCGTATCAGACCATCTTTTACCATACAGAATAAGCATCTAATGCTTAAGTGATAAAATCTCATAAAACACGGTTCTAAATTATTTACTTTACCGAAATTATTTCTTAATGTTTATCTATTCGTCAATGACACTACTAGTCGTATAAAAATATGTAACAATTGTTTATAAAGAATAAGTAACTATCCAATAGTCGTAAGTTCTGAAATCAAATATCAAAACAATCATTAAATAATATTTTAAATAACTAGATGAGAGATCTGATATCCAATACCTATAGTTTTCGTATTGTGAGAATCGATATTTTATATACACAACTATACGCATCTTCTTTCTTTAGCTTTATAATTTGCCTTCAACTATTCACAGTAGTTGCAAATAATTAATTTCCAATAGTGTTGGACAAGTGACCTCTGAAGGTCACTAAAGCCAAGAAACGTCATTATCAAACAAATAAATAACTAATGAGTTTTCTTAATGTCAGTCAAGAATCTCGAGACATGAACTATTTCACGTCAATTCTTACTGCACAATAAACTATTATCTCTAAAAAATTATATCCTAAAACATATATATTTAGATTACCTATCGTAACTTAGTAAGTAAGTCACTAACCATATTGATTTTGCAAGAAAATTGGAACATTATTTCCCGATGGTTTAGATTAATCTATTTATAGCCTATTCTAATCTAGAATCTATTCTAGAAATCTGCAACCATAAGTGAAGTAAAAAAAATATATAAAATATATATGCAGTGGATTAAAAGTTTAATTCTATCAACACTATAGAATAAGGCAAACATAAGTTGCTATTTTCATAATATTACACACTGATTTAGTTATGAATTTTTAATCCAGCACTGCCTCACAATACTTTACGTAATACGATAATCCCCAACCAAAAATGAGAATTCAATAATTAAATTGAATTCCATAGTGAGAAGTGGACCCCATGAATATATTTTGACTCATAGCTTTGACACGTTATCGCCTATGTATATTCACGGGTAGACAACTCATTATCAACCACACTCACTGTGACTTCTGATTTTGGTCCCGACCGTTCCTCATTGTGACAGCTTTGGCACATTCACATGAGGTGTATCAAGGCTTCACTAGTCAATGACAAACTCACGCTACCGATGTAGTCCTGACAACTTTGGCACGTTCAGGAATCCACTTTCACTTGAATTTGTCTAATATCAAATATATATTCGGTACAAATAAATTTCCATCGATTATACCCTCACAACTTTGGCACGTTCTCGGATATAGCCATAAAAATTTATTTATATATGTATTGACAAGACGAACCAAGAAACAAGGATTCCTAATACAAGTCACTTTAATGCCTTATTTAACGGGGATTTTCCTATTGTCAAAAAATCCGAAAATTAACCAAATTAATTTCACATGCATGTGCAAATAAAAAAATTGGATTAAATATCATATATCAAGCATGAAAAATGTAATGGAAGTATGTCATACTCGATTTGATACCATTTTGTGGGGTTAAGTGCAGCAGAAGGAGTAGTTTGGGCGAAATCGTAACTTTAAAATTTTTAAACTTACCGAATAAATTATTCAATATCAAATATTAATAATTCATTCATATTTCACCTAAACATAATATTCAATATCAAATAATGACATAATTAATTTAGAAAATATTGCGAAACCTTTACAAAAATATTTTTTCTGTAAAATAGCATAAAACACATTTTTGACCAAACCGACCTACAATTACACACGGGGCTGCCCAAGTCTGCCCCAATAGTGTACTTGGGCAGTTCATCTACTGCCCGAACAATGACCAATTAATTATTTTGACATCTGTTACCCGGTAAGCCTGAAACTCACCCAGTAAGCCCAAAACTCACCCCGTAATGGTATTTTTCAGTTTTATTTTTATTATTTATTGAGTATTGTTCGCATGATTATTATGTTAAAATGCATGTTGTGGCCCTTGAGTAGATAAATATGCACGTATTACGAAATATTGTATGTTGTGGCCTTGGGATAAAATGAAAGATGTGTCAACTCTCGCGGTATATCGGATGGAAACTCGGACACAAATTTCATAGCTGATTCCGAATGTACGGTAGTATGATCTGTACTCGGGATACAACTCCACATACCGCTTGAGTAAACGGCACATTCTTTCATTTTATGTTGCTTTGATTTATTTATTATTCGTCATTTAAATTCCGAATGTTATTTGTTTCCGCTTCTGTGTCTATCAATGTGAAATTGCATATTTGCCGTCATTTTGATATCGCATGCTAGTATCACTATGATTTATTTGCATTTCTGTATTCATGAATGCTTGCCGTTATAATGATGTATTTTTGAAAGCATGCAAACTCGGACATAGGTTCTATACAAATTTAGATGCAAACTTCATCTTCATGTATGTGAATTTAGGATTATTGTACACTTGGAAAAATATGTTGCTTAGGCTTGGTTAGATTATTGCACAAATCATTTTATTACAAGTGGCATAAGTAAGGGACCATTCTGAACCCAACGGTTTGAGGTCTTCCCTTGCGAGGGGTGAGTGCGGCCTTAAATCTTTATCCCGGTTCACATCGGGTGGCGACTCCATTATTCTCCGGTTTAGTCCCCCGCGGACTACTCCGTACTCCCAATCGGGCTGCGAGCCCGGAACAGCATGCGTCGCCCAGTTTCTGTGTCCCACAGTCTGGCGACTCCACTGGGGACATAGAATCGGCCCCGAAATAATGTCTTGTAATATTATGATTTGTGCTTTAATTGACCGTGTCTACAGTGGGTTAAAGGGGGTTTAATCAAAGGCATTTTGAGGCTAGGTAATGGTTTGGTTTCTTCCTTCACTCACTACCTTTCTAGAAGGAAAAGCTTTGAAGGCACCTAGATAGCCATCTACTCGTAGCCTATTGTGATGGACTAATTTGGAGGACTCATTGTTTATTCCTGACACCAAGCGATAAGAGCCTAAGAGGCTTGGGTATTTAAGTGAGCCTCGCTCCACCCTCCCTCTGGGGAATCTACAACGGAAAGTCCATTTGACAGTCAGTCACACACCATAGCTCGTTGGCACGTACCTTAGTGTATAAAAAAAAGGTGCGCTCACTTGGTCACTCGAACCCTTGAGTGGGGAGACCTAGTTGTGGGCCATCATTCGCCAGTGAGAGCCTTTATCTACACCCTTGCGAACCCACACGTAGACCGGTGTTGTCTGACCTATAGCAACTATTTCCTCATGTTTGTGGGCCATCCTCATTTGGATGCAGTTGGACTTCTTGTCAGAAATGCGAACTTGTTGGGCCATTTAAACTGGGATGAGTTCGTATCCTATGACAATTGGGCCAAAAGCTTCTGAAATGTCGATGGGCCACTCTATAGAAATTATTATTTTATGTTTGCATTACCTTTCTTTTATGCTTGTGTTTGGGAACATCGTCGTTTGGATCCATTTGGGCCATTTGTCATGGGATGTGGGCTTGTTGGGCCATTTAAACTGGGACAAGAACGTATCTTATGACGATTGGGCCAAAGGCTTCTAAATATTGATGGGCCATTTTGTGCTTGTGTTCGGAACATTATCATTTGGATACGGTTGGAATTCTTGCCATGAGATGTGAACTTGTTGGGCTATTTAAATTGGGACGAGTTCACTCCTATGACAGTTAGCCCAAAAGCTTCTAAAATGATGATGAGCCGATTTATATGAAAATTTTAATAAGTTGATATATTCCTTGTATCACATGCATCTCATTCATTTCATGCATACATGCATCATGTTAATCCTTGTGTCTAAAAGTCATTATAGATTCCCGTTGGGTTAGGGAAGAGGAAAGACTCACCAAAAGACCGGTAAAAGATATGAGTACATCCGATAACAAGGTATCCCGGATAGATCAGTTGGAAAATGGTTTCGCCAAGATTACTGAACAACTGCAAGCTTTAACTGCTGCCATGTCTAATATGGTTGTACCCCGTGCTGGGGGAAGTTATGAAAATATAAGGCGCGAGGAGCCTCCGAATGGGTTGGGGGATGATACCCCCACTTTTGATGACAACATGGCAGAGTATGCAATAGGCAAAATGATTGGGTCTCAGGCAGAATTTCAGAAGCTTCGGGATCAGGTTGAAATAGTTACCCGCAAAATGAGGGGTAAACATGAAGAGTTGTTAGATTATGAGGCAATGACCTTCGAAGAACAGTTGCCTGCTCAGTTCAAGATGCTGGATATGGCTAAGTTCAACGGAAATGGGGATTCGAGTGTCCATCTGCGGCAATATGTCTCAGTGATGAGTTCAGTGGGCCTGTCACAGCGCCAAGTCCAAAAGATGTTTGGGATGTCACTCGAGGGGGCACCTGGAGTGTGGTATCACAGCCTTGAGAAAAAGGTTAGAGAAGATTGGAGAGAATTGGCAGATGTATTCTAAAACATTATATTACAGACTTGGAGATTGATTTGTCACTCCGAGATTTGGAGAACACTAAGCAGAAGTTGGAGGAGAGCTTCAAGGAGTATATAGACCGCTAGAGAGGTCAACTGTTAAAGATGCAAACTCGACCCTCGGAGAAGGACCAGATCAAGATGATTATCAAGGGTACTAAGCCCTAAATTTATGGTAAGCTAAGGAGAATGACTTCGATGATTGCAGATTTTTGACAGTTGAGGGAGACTGTTATGGATATTGAGGAGGAAGAGGCTGAGAGCATAAAGTTTTATAGCCAGAATAAGAGAGCTTTTGGGGGGCCCTCCGAAACCAAGCCCACCACTACCGAAGTCGCTGCCATCAGAAAAAGGCAATTCTCCAACCTTGGTAGACCTTTGTCGAAGGTGTTTGAAAAGTTACAGGGACAAGGACTCTTGAAACCCTTAGAAGGCAAACCACTTCCACACCCCCCACCGCCACACATAAATGTGAACCTTTATTGTCACTTCCACCAGCTACATGGCCATGACACCGACGAATGCACCCGCCTCAGGCATGAAATCCAAGACCTCATAGATTCCCATAAAATACCCGATCCAAGAAAATAACAACCTAACACACAGAAACTCTCTACCAAACTACCACTCCGTTCCACCACCCACTTACATGATCAACTCCGGCCTACTTGAAACCTTTGTCCTCCAAACTCTCAACCACCAGGCTTCTTACATTGAGATAGAAGATGGCAGTAGTGAAAAACCATAGACTGAAAAAAAAAAAAGACAATGCCGCAAACATGAAGATGTTTTCCTTGGTTTATTTGATTGCAATCCTGGATTTTTAATAAAGACATTGATTTAGTCTACCTGTTCGAACCGTTTTCTTAAATGATAATAAAGATGTTCATTTCGCTAAATCTCTTCTGCAACATGAGTATATTTGAGAAAAGTATTCAACCTTGGTACTATGGAATCCAGTGATGAACACTGGGAACCCTCGAAATAAGCAAACAGAAAAGATAAGATAGACATTCAGAAATTGGGAAATAGAGGCAGTGAAAATATCAGACTTGGAAGGAATTAGTTCACCGAGCCGATCAACGTAGACAGATTGAAGCAGTAGCTTGCCTGAGGAAAATAAGACTGAGCAGTCGCCAAGAGAATTAGTAGAAGACCTAACCCAACGGGATGGGAAACTCATTCACGCATGCATGCATACACGTAACATATTTTTCATTCATTTTTGTGTTTGTTTTTTTGTATTCCAAGGTTTTGAAGAAGAAAAGAGAAAGCGGAAAATGAAAGCCAATCAGAAGCATCAATATAACATCAGCAGTTTACGGATGAGTCCCAGGGTTGAGGCCCATATCAGTATTAATCTAGGGCGAGGCCCACATCAGTAACAGTGTTGGGGCGAGGCCCACATCAGTTTGAGGGCAATGCCCACATCAGCATCAATCTGGGGGCGAAGCCCACATCAGTACCAGTTTAGGGTGAGGCCCACATCATTATCAACATCAGTTTTGACGGGCATGACACTCTGGGGGCGAGGCCCATATCTTTATCAGAATCAGTCTGGCCGAGTATGGCACTTTGGAATGGCACTCCGAGAATGGAGCAGGGTTCGAGAATGAACAAGCCAAGAATGGAAATCCGAGAATGGAATAAGGTTCGAGAATGAACAGGCCAAGAATGGCAATCCGAGAATGGAACAAGGTTCGAGAATGAACAAGCCGAGAATGGCAATCCAAGAATGAACAAGCCGAGAATGGCAATCCGAGAATGGAACAAGGTTCAAAATGAACAAGCCGAGAATGGCAATCCAAGAATGGAGTAAGGTTCGAGAATGAACAAGCCAAGAATGGTAATCCGAGAATGGAACAAAGTTCGAGAATGAACAATCCGATAATGGTAATCCAAGAATGGAGCAAGGTTCGGGAATGAACAAACCAAGAATGACACTTCGAGAATGGAGCACGGTTTGGGAATGGACCGCCTCACAGTAACGATTCAAGAATGGACCACCTCTCATCAACCCGGTTCGAGAATGGACCACCTCACAACAAAATCAACTCAACTCAGCTCGAGGCAGCAGACGAGCCAGGTAAGTGAAAATGCATTACATAACTTTGATAGAATTGTTCAAAGTCACACACTGCACAAGTCCCATCAAAGTGGGGGCGACTGTAGGCATTGCATTTTTGCATGTGAAACCCGATGATGAGTCTCAGTTGGAGGCACTACCTTTTTAGTTAAGGATATTGTGGGAAACGGTCGTCGGAAGGGAATCGGTATTTCGTTAGATCTTTATTCACTTATTTAGCGTCAAGCTCACTTGTTGGACCTCCGTTTAGAGCACTTTTGGCCCAAAAAACCCGCAAACCTTTTAACCTTGGCCCAAAACCCTTGCCACCCACCTAAGCCCAGTCACCAAACCAACACAACACCTAGCCCACCAAGAGAGGCACACACGCCCATAGCCCCTAAAATACACACAAATTAAATCAAATATTAATTAAATTAAATATTAACTAAATAAAATATTAATTAATTGATATACCAAATTAAATAAGACATAAAATATAGTCATACCTAATTAAGATAAATCAAATATTGTAACTTCCTAATCCAAAATATTATAGACTAAATTAAAAAAATATTATGCCTAATTAAAATCAATCATAACCAATTAAAAATATTGACTTCCTAATCTAACAAATTAAATGCCTTATGAACACCAATCAAATATTCAATCTTCCTAATTCACCAAAATTTGTCCCCCCCAATCAATCAAACCCTTTCCTTATCCAACACCAAATCAAATCCTCTCTTTAATGCCAAAATCCCTTCCTTGTGAGACAAGGAGAAGCCCTAACCCTTCTCTATATAAACAACAACAAATTACAACCCTATAGGATTGGACCATTCACGGCTCACATAAAATAAAACAACAACAATAGCCCTAGCTTCTCTCGGTAAAGCTAAACACGTCCTCAGCAACTAACCACTCTGAAGCCTCAGAATCTTCACTCTCTCGGCCAATTCACCTGCCTCACGTCCCTCAAATCACACTCTTCAGCCTCACGCTAATCACCCTCATCACACAGACCAGCAACCCTTTTACCGTTCAAACTAACCCTAGCAGCACACTCCACCGCTTCACTTGATTAACCAAGAAATGCAAAGCCCCTTCACACACATCCATTTTGCCTTCACCTGCCCCATAGCCATTGACGCACAAATAAAACACTCACTGCTCCAGCCAAACCGACTCCACCTGAACAAGCCAACAAACCCTACCTTCAACCAACCCCTTCACGCCACAAATCTCCCTACACAACCAGCCCCTTCACGCCACAAATATCCCTGCACCACCAGCCCCTTCACGACGCAAAGAACATCCCCCACAACAGCCCATAATTCTGCCTCAAAAGAACCATCAAATTTCCGTGAAAACTGTCCCAAACATCATCAAAAATCTGCCCTTAAAACACCTTAAAACAGACCCAGAAACCACCCTAAAATAGTGAGCAAAAAACCCCAAAAAATACCCTAAAACAGAAGCCCATGGACCTCTAAAAAACACAAAAACATTAGCTTTGAAGACCTGAAATAGTAAGCAGAAAAACAGAGAAAACAGCAGCCAAACGGAGGTTAAACAGCAAGCAAAACAGTGAAATAGCGAGCTAAGATGCTAAGCCAGTGAAACGAAAAAGTGAGGAGCTTTAACCCTTTCGATCTCCGCGAAACGCAAGTCCGAAAGTCGGCAAAAAAGGTTAGACCTGAGGGTATTTTTCACACTCGTTTCAGTTTTATTTTTATTATTTATTGAGTATTGTTTGCATGATTACTATGTTAAAATGCATATTGTGGCCCTTGAGTAGATAAATATGCATGTATTACGAAATATTGTATGTTGTGGCCTTGGGATAAAATGAAAGATGTGTCAACTCTTGCGGTATATCGGATGGAAACCCGGACATAAATTTCATAGCCGATTCCGAATAGACGGTAGTATGATCTGTACTCGGGATACAACTCCACGTACCGCTTGAGTAAACGACATATTCTTTCATTTTATGTTGCTTTGATTTATTTATTATTCGTCATTTAAATTCCGAATGTTATTTGCTTGCGCTTCTGTGTCTATCAATGTGAAATTGCATATTTACCGTCATTTTGATATCGCATGCTAGTATCACTATGATTTATTTGCATTTCTGTATTCATGAATGCTTGCCGTTATAATGATGTATTTTTGAAAGCATGCAAACTCGGACATAGGTTCTATACAAATTTAGATGCAAACTTCATCTTCATATATGTGAATTTAGGATTATTGTACACTTGGAAAAATATGTTGCTTAGGCTTGGTTAGATTATTGCACAAATCATTTTATTACAAGTGGCATAAGTAAGGGACCATTCCGAACCCAGCGATTTGAGGTCTTCCCTTGCGAGGGGTGAGTGCGGCCTTAAATCTTTGTCCCGGTTCACACTAGGTGGCGACTCCATTATTCTCCAGTTTAGTCCCCCGCAGACTACTCCGTACTCTCAATCGGGCCGCGAGCCCGGAACAGCATGCGTCGCCCAGTTTCTGTGTCCCACACATATATCATTAAATTATATTTATGCATGAACATATACATGTAGTTACATGACAACCTAAAGATAAGGGTAAGTGGAAGCATAAGAAGTGCAAGTGCATATTTGCATGTTATGATTTTCATAAGTTGAGTTGAAAGTAAGATTGGTTTTAAAATACAAAGGATTTTAAAAAGAAAAGTTTCAAATGTTTTTGAAAAGAATGTATTTCAGAAAAAGTTTAAACAGTTTTGAGATCCAGATTATGGTTTTATGTTTTTCGGGGCATGAGGGAAAAACTCACCCCAGTATGTAACTATTACAGTTGGAATTGACGGATACAGAGGACATGTGCACATGTAGGACCAGGATGGCGGCTTAGGATCGTGTACCTGGTCCCTAGTATAGATATTGGGCGGTAGCATTGATCCGCTCCCCCAATTCTAGTGGTGGTTACGTTGTAGTTGAGCTGTTGTCCTGGACGTGACTACACCAAGTTGAGTTATTGTCCTGGGTGTAGGGCTCTACGTTGCAGTTGAGTTATTGTCCTGGACGTAGAGCACCACCAGTTTCAGGAATGCCCAGTTGAGTTATTGTCCTGGGCATAGAGTACACCTAGTTGAGTTATGGTCCTGGGTGCAGAGAGATGTCCAGTTGAGTTATGGTCCTGGACGTAGAGCAATTTTCAGCTTTCAAACTTTCAGTACACAGTTTTCCGATTTTCATTATAGAGTTTTCAGATCTTTAGTATGTAGTTTTCAAAAGTTAAATTTCAGTAATCAGTTTTCAGAAAACAGGTTTTAGAAATAGTTTACAGAAACCAGAGATTTTAAGCATGTTTTTGTTGGACAATTATGACCCATAGCGTCACTATTTGTACAGATCATGGTGTTGTTGTACAAATTAACTATGTGACAAAGGAGATTGCACTCTTATCATTTGTGATTAGATCACCTAGATGTATAAATGATGAGAGGTCCCTATGATTTGCTCCTGGATGAAGAATGATATGAGACAGTATCAGTCCACGAAGGATAAATCATTAAATATCCCTAGTCAAAGTATTATCGAGATTGGACATCGATAAATACGTAAAAGACTAGTATTACACTTGTGCGTGTTGTGAGGGAACAACGACATAGTTCTCATATATTTGGGTATAGGATACTCATGCAAGTGTAATATGAGGTTGTTTTTTACCGATTGTAAGGGAAACAGCTTCGCTCTGGATAGACCCCCTCGGAATTCCATTGGTAGTATGACTATGTGTCTATGGAAGTCCGAAATCAGGGTAGGTGTATTTAGTCTTAACCTGAGACTTGCACAGCTAATACTTGCGATAATCAATATACTTTAGTTGCGGTCGTTCAGGGCTTTAACAGGTTCTGTGTACGCCAATGCTGGGTATATTAAGAATCGTAGTGTGTTGGGTGTGATGTCAAGAATGAAGTATCACTCCAGTCATAATGGAGATGTTGGTCACGTAGGATACGGGACTGGTTCTCTTAAATGCTACAGCTATCGGGATATTATGACAAGGTCATGTTTATCCGATTATAGAGACTAGTCACCAGACATCCGACATGTGCTTCGTACGGGGCATACACAATTCCAGCCCCAGGCCTAGCACGTGATCATTCGATACTGGACAGAAATACGCAATACTACGTATACTACGCCTGATATAGATCCTTTATTCATGTAAGGATGTTTCCGGAGAATTGGGTAGGCATGGTTCTTTGCTAGAGGCCAACCTTGTCTTGTAAATCAGTATAAACGTAGTACGAGGTACTTACGTGTTCGGATAGTCCGACGACCGAATTTACTGCCAACATATCCGGGGATCTCATGGGTCGCTTCCCAAAGATTCACCGATGACGTATGACTCGCACTCTAAATTAATCTGGGATTAATTAGAAGAGAGAAAATTAATATGGGATTAATTGTAGAGATATTTTATCTAGGATAAAATATCATAAAAGAGAGATAACGATTAATTTGGAATTAATCGATAAATTAATATATTTGATATATTAAATGAAATTGGATTTCAACGCGGAATTAAAATTAGATTTTAATTCGGGCGAACGAGTTAATTTAGAATTAATTTGTTAGCGACATGAATAGTGATTTCGCTAGGCGTAATCATTTAATTACGTCGCAATGGAAAATTCGTTAATTTGGAATTAGCGAACCCGAGCCCGTGATTATTTGAGAGTGCATTCGCATTACGAATTCGAGTGCGGCACGCAAGTTAAATCAAGCGTCAAATCACTAGTCGCATCTAGCGTCACATCAAGCGTCAAATCATGTCACTTTGAGTGATGTAACCATTGATTGATTGATTGATGTGACTTGATGTGAGTTGATGATTGAGTGTTTGACACTCAAGTGTGATGGTTGATGTGAGTTGTTGAATTAATTAAAATCTATTTACCTTATTTGATTTTGGTAATTAATTTTAATGTTAGTTAGTGTATTAGATGCACAAAACAATTACAACACATACAAATTCTTCTCTCTCTTTTCTCTCTCCTCTCTCACACACCCATGGAGGCAAAATATGCTCACTGGTTTCTGTCTAATGCCGTGAGTTTGGGAAGCTGAGTGTGTGTTTTTTGTGGCAAAAATCACAAGAGCTAGCACTCCGAGAGACATGCGAAGGTGATAGGGAAGTCCACCCATGAGCCAGGAACCATTCGACGAAGCTTAGAGCTTGACGAAGGACCATCATTGACGCCAAAATAGTGAGCAACATGCAGTGCACTGCCGCAGTTCACAGTGGGCAGAAAGTTCATCTCTGCGTCGCTCAACCGATCGATGTGAGTATTCCGCAACTGCTTCGATTTGTATTCGCACTTGATTCATGCTTATTATTGATCTTAGGACCTTAATAGAAACCAACAATGGCATCTAGAGAAAGGTTTTAGCATGAAATGTTTAGGGCTTAAAATTTGGGTAAAATTGGTTTTGAGCATGAATTATGAAATTGGATGATTAAATATGCTTGAATGTGTTTTTATTGATGATTGATTGGATCAATTTGTTGAAAAATTATTTGGAACATTTTTCCCCAAATTTTTGGGTTGGCCGAATATGAGTTGCCATTAAAAGTCTTGAATTTTGATTTTTTGATTCATTGTATGAGTTAGAATCATTCGGGAATGTTGATTTAATGTCGATTGTGGAATTAATTGGATTGAATTCGAATCGGACAAAATTCCCCTCCCTTGGCCGAGACTTTGAGCATGTGATTTGGGTTTGATTTTAATCAAAATATGTTGGACATGTGATGATGTAATTGAGCATGATTAGTTGTGTTAATTGATGTTTTAGAAATGTTAATTTGGGTGATTAATCATGTTATACACTTTGGTAATTAAATTGGGAAAAATTGGATTTTTGGAATTTAATTATTTGGGCCTTAAATTGGATTTGGGCTTGTTGTGTTGTAATAGGGCTTTTGGGCTTTGTTGTACAAAGTTGGGTTTAGGCAAAATTGGTTGGATCCAATTGGGCCCAAAACCGCATCCATAAAGCCCAAATGCGAACTTAATGGACCTTTAATGTTTAATGGGCCTAATGGGCCAAAATTGATTTCTGGGCTTATGGGGTAATTCCCGGATTGGATTTTGGTTATTCGGTTTGACCCGAGTTGACCAAAAGTCCACGCCTTAAGAAATTAATTAAAAGACATTGGACTTTAATTAAATTGACGTTGGACGTTAATCGGGCTTTGACACCCGTAACGATTAAATTTGGAATTTAAGTCGTAAAAGTTCATTAATTAAGTGTAATTTTTAATTTGGAATTAAATAGCGAATTAGAATTGAATGCATATTAAATTGGATTTAATGATGTAGTTTAATTTAATTCGAGAATTCGTACTTTGAGTACTTATTCGCAAAACGAGTTTGACTCGCGCAAAATCAAATCGTTGTTTGAACATTGGATGGTCACTAATTATCAGATTAATTAATTTGATTAGATTGATTGATAACATGCTTGTGTGAATACATGGTTGCGATGCATGAATAATGTATATCGGATGGATATTAGATGGGTGGGACAATTTTAGAAATTGTTGTAATAAATTTGATTTATTAATTGGACATGCGTGTCCAGCCTTATTACCTCTCTATTCTTTGTATTCTCTTCTCACCTATTCCCCTCAATGTAAATGAGGTTTCTTTAGAAGTGTAGTGTAACGGGTAGAAGTAATACATGTGCCAGAGAGGGAGAGATTTGATCTAGGATCAATGTGTAAAATATCCATCCGCATATCATTATTACTTTATTCATATGCGCTTTATTATGTGTTTAGAATGCATGTTTAAGGGTGTATGATGATGAGACCTTAACAAAGATAATAAATTGGTTGCCAATTTGCACTCGCAAAATATTAAGCGTCTTTCCTTCCATTGAGTGATTCTCACTCAAGATCCGAGACTGGCATTGGCTTTTTGGCCAAAGTCAAGGCCTTTGTCCATCGAGGATGTGTTTGAATCACGAGAGCTTTGTTCCATATTGGTGTCTTGTCCAAGTTGTGGTTTGTTGGCCAAAGTCAAGACCATTTCTTGTCCATCGACATTGATTACGAAGCTTTCCATGGTCAATGGGTCGCGCTTAACTGGGATCACTAAGTTTGTTGTGCCAAAGCCAAGACTTAGTTGATTCAGAGGAAAAAGGTTAGGCAATACATTGGATGTATTGGCATATATAAGATATATGTTTCGGACTTGGATGTCCCCCTACCGGATCTAGGAATTGGATTGGATCCAATCGATCTTAGAGATCTACCTAGTTAATTATCATACAATTTGTTGGCCAAAGTCAAGATTGTGTGATATTTAACGGGATCCTAGCCCACTAGGAAACGCGGTTTCCCGAGTACTCGACAGAGGGTTAGAGGCTCGCCGAAAAATAGTGGGAGGCAAGAATTGAATTTGCAATATTCGTTTAATTACTTGCCATACGCGCTCAAATAAATATCATTCGTCAATATAATTAAATGTTAGTTGGACTAATATTTAAATGTTGTTTTAATTAATAGTTGGACTATATATTCAAACAATTCATTTATAGTTGATTTTATAAATGGATTATAGTAATCAATATAATTGATTTTAATCTATTAAATTATAGTTGATTAAATAGTTGGACTATTGTAATCATTATAATAAATAGTACCAAATCGTTGATTAAGTAGTTGGACTATTAGAATCAAGATGTAATTGAAAGATTGACGTTTAATACCTAATCCTTGGGAAAATGTATTTAAATGGTTTAATTTTCAAATTGGGAATTATTTCAGGATGGTCCTGGAAAATAATAAGTTATTTTATTTGGTAAAATAATATATTAAGCCTAAGCCCGGAGTTAAGGAAACAGTAGAGCATAATCTTTGGAAGATCATGCAATGATAACTTTAGTGCTTAATCCATTAAGCTTGTCGCAGTAGACTCCTTAATTTCTGAATCAGAACTAAGGATTAGATCCTTAAAGTATGATGATGAAATTGAAGGATCTTCATAAATCTATCTTTAGATTTTAGAAGTACTAAAATTGCAATAATAACTCTTGGAGAGTTAATGACTATTCTCAATGAGACAAAGTCAAAGTTTGCAATTAGGCAAGTAGCGCAAGGCGCACCTTACTTCGATATTCTAGAAGGCCAATGCTTGGCCAAAGGCTTCTGGAGTGTTGAAACTGGCAAAGGCAAAATCATTATAATCTTCTGGGAAGATAAATGACATATCCCAAAATGTCTGCCTAAATTGTGGCAAACGGGATCGCGGAAGCGTGACTGCCGTTTGGACAAAGCAGACATGAAGGAATTGAAGACGAGCAAGGCTCTGACTTCAAATATGTTTGTCATAATTATGTTCACTACTAGTATTAAAATTAGATTTTAAATACTTAGTGTGATACATAAATATATATTGATGTTCAGAATCTGCTATGAGCAAGTAACTGACTTCAGTTGAGATTTAATCTGCGACTTGGAAACAGGACGACTGTCGCGTTGTTTTAATCGTAGATACCTAAATTTAGGAACTACCCTCGGGTGTGTACCTAAATTTGGAAACTGTTATAATGTAACTAGTTTGACTAGATACATTATCTCTATATCAGTGTTTTAATCTGTTGCAGATTGACCTTTATATTCTAGAACACTAAAGTGTTTTATTATATGAAGATGATATTGAGATAAACACATTAGATGTTTATAACAACATTTATATTTTGAATATAAATAAATCTCAAATATATAAAATGACAAACAAATAGCTCGAACTGATTTGATCAGAAGAAACTAATTTGTGGCATTGTTGTCGGGGACAAAATTAAACAATAATCGTATATCCACACTTTCGAAGAGTGGGTACTCGGACTAATTTGATCCCTATCAAATAAAGTCCACGAATCTAGTTTATTGGGCAAAGTCCCTAAAAAACTATTTACTTGGTAAAAGTGTAAATGCCACTGATCTGTTAGCCCTAGTTCATAGTGAAGCAAGTGGGCCCATGTCTAGCTAGGCTAGATGTGGATATGAATATTTCGTGACCTATACGGATGTGACATCGCTTTATGGTTATGTGTTTCTTTTGAAACACAAATCGGAAACTTTTAAGTTTCGACACGAAATAGACAAACAGATCGGCTAAATATTATTACGTCACGGTAAGACCGTAATGGAAAATACTTAAGCAATAAGTTTCTAGTATTTTGAAAGAGTAAGTAGTATTCTTTCATAAGAGGACTCCACCTGGAACACGTCAGTGACGGTGTGTCCGAACTGAGTAACCGGATTTTTTAGACATGATAAGGTTAATCATGAGTCGCTCTGAGCTACCATTTCCTTCAACGGATAAACTTTAAACAGTGCAAGAACTTATTTAGAATAAGGTTCGATAATAATCTGTTTGACAGACTTCATATTAGATATGAACGGGAAAGAAACCGAGTTTCACATTCATGAAAATTTGGGAATGCTAGGCATATGTTTGGATGATACCAAACTAAAACTCAAATTGGATAAGTGCCAATTGTAGGTTATCCTAGGGATACGATAAGTATAGTACTTATAAACTCACAAGAGAACAATTAGATTGTTGTTCACCATGCGGTTTTCCTAAGAGGAATACCTATATGCAGTGGTAAGTGAGAGGATAGTAAAACTCGATGAAAATCAGAGTAATCCAGGCATCGATTCCTAATGGAACACAAATAGTTCATCAAGGATGAAACTAAACCATTAATCTTCGAATACAAAAGAACCACGTATGTCAGAGAGAGTCAGAAAACAACCTAGGGTATGGGTTTCTGATCTCACCTCATAAAGATGTCTATCTTATTGGGAATACCAACTGACTACGTATGAGGAAATGATACAAGGTATCGACTCCCTATTATGACAAAGTGTCATGAGTCCGAAATGGATTCCATGTATATCAACAAGTTTGGTTACTAGTTGATATATCGCAAGGCATTGTGCCTATTGGTACCTAATTTCAAGGAAGACATACATGGATGGCAACATACCAACGTATAAAGCTAGGCTTTTAGCGGAAATGTATCGTTATCAACATTGTGTTGATTACGATTCAACCTTTTAACTGTTGCCACGATAAATCCATTTGGATAATGCTTGCTAACACTGCATGTTTCATTTATGAAATATGTCAGCTTAACGGGAAAATCGCTTTCCTGAAAAGGAAACCTTTCGGAGGATGTTTATAACATCCGGTCGGTTTTGTCGTACCATAACTAGCAAACAAGGTTTGCAGGTTATCCGATCCATGTTTGGATTGAAGCAAGCATAAGGTTCTTGGAATTTTCGTTTTGATGTAATCATAATGGAGTATGATTTAATTCAAAACGAAATGATTCTTGTGTATATAAGAGGGTTAGTGGGAGCGCACTGACAATATTGTCTTATAAATAATGATAATACGTCATTTCATGGAAATGATATTCCCATAAATAACTATCGGCGAAAGCTTGGCTTTCGAAAACTCTCTGAGAAACTCGTACATTGAAAAATGTACGTGACCTGGTGTCTCATACGCTTTGAGCATATGGATTCACAAACAGGCCAATCCGAGTGATAGTCACTAGATTGATGTTAAGAACATCCGTTAGTATCTTAGAGAACTAAGGATGCTGTCTTAATTTGTGGAGAAGGAGAACTTGAAGTGACTGGGATCACTACTGCAAGTTTCCTAAACGGATAAAATGATTATAGGTCGCAAACGGTACTATGCAGTTTGAATAACGGTACAGTGAGCTGGAAATATTCCAAGCAAGATACTGTTACCGAATAAACAACATATGCGGGTTCATTGCTGCAACTGAGGCGGCAATAGAAGCCTTCTGGGTCAATAATAATCTAATTAGATTAGATATAGTTCTGTTAGCAGCTGAGCTAGACATCAGCACAGACTAAAGAATTAATGGTCTCATCAACGATCTAGAAAAAATACTTCGATATTCATCTGATACGTACGGATCATACATCGTGGCGATGTGATGATCGTATAAATCACATCAGATGATAATCATGCAAATCCGCTGACGAAAGCATTTCTCAGCAGTTTGAGCCAACCGTACATAGTTCAGGTGTAAGACACTCGAGTGACTGGCTATAGGCCAAGTGGGAGATTGTTGGACAATTATGACCCATAGCGTCACTATTTGTACAGATCATGGTGTTGTTGTACAAATTAACTATGTAACAAAAGAGATTGCACTCTTATCATTTGTGATTAGATCACCTAGATGTATAAATGATGAGAGGTCCCTATGATTTGTTCTTGGACGGAGAATGATATGAGACAGTATCAGTCCACGAAGGATAAATCATTAAATATCCATGGTCAGAGTATTATCGAGATTAGACATCGATAAATACGTAAAGTATTACACTTGTGCGCGTTGAGAGGGAACAACGACATAGTTCTCATATATTTTGGTATAGGATACTCATGCAAGTGTAATAGGAGGTTGTGTTTTACCGATGGTACGGGAAACAGCTTCGCTCTGGATAGACCCCCTCGGAATTCCATTGGTAGTATGACTATGTGTCTATGGAAGTCCGAAATCAGGGTAGGTGTATTTGGTCTTAACCTGAGACTTGCACCGCTAATACTTGCGACAATCAATATACTTTAGTTGCGGTCGTCCAGGGCTTTAACAGGTTCTGTGTACGCCAATGCTGGGTATATTGAGAATCGTAGTGTGTTGGGTGTGATGTCAAGACGGAAGTATCACTCCAGTCATAGTGGAGATGTTGGTCACATAGGATACGGGACTGGTTCTCTTAAATGCTGCAGCTATCGGGATATTATGTCAAGGTCATGTTTATCCGATTATAGAGATAGTCACCAGACATCCGACATGTGCTTCGTACGGGGCTGACACAATTCCAGCCCCAGGCCTAGCACGTGATCATTCGATACTGGACAGAAATACGCAATACTACGTATACTACGCCTGATATAGATCCTTTATTCCTGTAAGGATGTTTTCGGAGAATTGGGTAGGCATGGCGCTTTGCTAAAGGCCAACCTTGTCTTGTAAATCGGTATAAACGTAGTACGAAGTACTTACGTGTTCGGATAGTCCGACGACCGAATTTACTGCCAACATATCCGGGGATCTCATGGGTCGCTTCCCAAAGATTCACCGATGACGTATGACTCGCACTCTAAATTAATCTAGGATTAATTAGAAGAGAGAGAAAATTAATCTAGGACTAATTGTAGAGATATTTTATCTGGGATAAAATATCATAAAAGAGAGATAACGATTAATTTGGAATTAATCGATAAATTAATATATTTGACATATTAAATGAAATTGGATTTCAACGCGGAATTAAAATTAGATTTTAATTCGGGCGAACGAGTTAATTTAGAATTAATTCGTTAGCGACATGAATAGTGATTTCGCTAGGCGTAATCATTTAATTACGTCGCAACGGAAAATTCGTTAATTTAGAGTTAGCGAACTCGAGCCCGGGATTATTTGCGAGCGAATTCGCATTTTGAATTCGAGTGCGGCACACAAGTCAAATCAAGCGTCAAATCACTAGTCGCATCTAGCGTCACATCAAACGTCAAATCATGTCACTTTGAGTGATGTAACCATTGATTGATTGATTGATGTGACTTGATGTGAGTTGATGTTTGAGTGTTTGACACTCAAGTGTGATGGTTGATGTGAGTTGTTGAATTAATTAAAATCTATTTACCTTATTTGATTTTGGTAATTGATTTTAATATTAGTTTGTGTATTAGATAAACAAAACAATTACAACACACACAACTTCTTCTCTCTTTTTTCTCTCCTCTCTCACACGCCAATGGAGGCAAAATAAGCTCACTGGTTTTTGTCTAATGTCGTGAGTTTGGGAAGCTGAGTGTGTGATTTTTGTGGCAAAAATCACAAGAGCTAGCACTCCGAGAGACATGCGAAGGTGATAGGGAAGTCCACCCATGAGCTGGGAACCATTCGACGAAGCTTGGAGCTTGACGAAGGACCACCATTGACGCCAAAACAGTGAGCAACATGCAGTGCACTGCCACAGTTCACAGTGGGCAGAAAGTTCGTCTCTGCGTTGCTCAATCGATCGATGTGTGAGTATTCCGCAACTTCTTCGATTTGTATTCGTACTTGATTCATGCTTATTATTGATCTTGGGACCTTAATAGAAACCAACAGTTTTTCGAAAAAGAGATCTTATTGAGAGATTTTCTATTTTCATAAAAGAGTTTTCAGAAAGCAGTTTTTCAGAAAAGGTTTTCAGAAAGTATTTTTCAAAAAGTATGGCATAATTAAAGTTCATTGCAGCTTATAGGTTATGCATATAAATCATACTTTATGGTTAATGTACGAGATGCATAAAGTTGACATTGAAGTATGATAGCATGATTATATTTATGTGATTATGATTGATGCCTGTGTGTATTATATGTTTACATAGAAGGAACAGTTTGTAAGATACTAGCATGTGATTATATGGTTTCATATACATGTTTATATGGTTAATGTTAATTTGCTGGATGTTTAATAGAAAGATTATTTTATAATCCGATTTGATGATATTTCAAAGAAATAAAAGAAAGATAAGTATGGTAAGTAACCAATCTAGATTAGCAAAAAGTAAGTAGGTAAGTAATAAGTTAACAGAATAGCGCAGCAGAAGCGTAATGGAATTTATTTTGATGATTAGAGATATAGGAACTTAATAAGTATAGTATGGATGTTGATTGTAAATAAGAAACAGAGCTTAAAATTCACGTATGAATAGTTAGAAAGACTAGTAACTAGTAATAAGTTTATAAATGGATAAGAATCAGAAAAACAAATCAGACTGTGATATATGTGCATGATCATAAAAAGTTCAGATAAATTAAAATGGAATTCATACCTTGCTTGTGTTTGATGCTCAAGGAATGAGCTGATGAGTGATATTTATATCACTATTTCCCACTCAATTAACTTAATATTTTGTATAGTTCGCGAGTTTTGTGAACGTTTTGATGTATTTGGTGTTATTTTGCAGATAAATAAAGTTTGGAAAGCATTGGAGGCAATTTGGGGCAAAAACGGACACAAATGCGTCAACAGGGATATTTTGGTCTTAAGCGCGTCGCGACGCCAAGCCTTACGCGTCGCGACGTCTAAAATGCGCCGAACAGTGCTAACGTGCGCCGGGTCCACAAATCAGAATCTGAGAAAAGTTTGACTTTGCGAAAATGCGCCGTGCCACGTGTCACCATCATAGCCGATCTACTAACATGCGCCTTGCCACGTGTCAGCATCCTACGGTGCCGACAGTCACCATCGCCACGTGTGCCACATGTCACTCCAGGTCATCTCCATGTCATCAGCCACGTCAGCAAGTCAACATTGCCACCTCACCGCCACGTCATCATCAGCCAATCAGAAGCTGCCATGTGTCGCAATTCTATGGTGCCGACAATCTCTTTCCCACGTGTCGCCATGTCACCGCCACGTCAGCGCCACGTCAGCGTCAATTATTGGATATCCTATCCTTATCTGACACGTGGCTGATAAGAATCTCAGCGACCAATCAGAAGCCGCCACGTGTCACAATAATTGAAGCCCAACCACTTTGCCACGTGTCACCTTATCAGCTTATCCAGAATCTTCAAACCAGCGAACCAGAGCGTGCCACGTCGACAAAACTGGCGTAGCGACGCTGAGGTCCTTGGCGTCGCGACGCCAGAAACCGAATTTTTTGCCTATAAATAGAGCGCGAAATTTCAGAATTCAGGGCACCACTCTCTCTCTTACAATCTTCTAAAGAGAGAGTTTCTCTCTCTACTTTCTTTTAATTTTTAGTTTTTTAGTTTTTAGTTTGTAATTAATTTTAATTACGTATTGTTTATATA
>SKCR01045842.1:0-41611 GCA_019454045.1 Zanthoxylum bungeanum
AAAAAACAAAAAACAAGATTTCTGGAAAATAAAATTAAAAGGTGGGGGTGACTTAGCACCTATCCCAAAAAACGTTTTTGCAAGCATAAACAACAACATGGATGCCTCAAAACAGCGTCCCGTCTGAGGTTTCCAAAACACAATTCTGAATCTTTCAATTCAGTGTCCCGGCGAACCAAGATTTGGATCAAAAAGAGCATTTGATTGGTAAGGGCACATCCTCTACACGTCGGTCCACTGGGGAGCCTGTGTGTTTCATGAGGGCTCCTCCTTACCACGCTGGAGTAGGCACACGCTACAGGGGCTCAACGCATCCCCGTGCTGTGCCTCTCACGGATCCAAGTGATGAATGGATCAAAGAGTGTCCGGGACGCTAAGGGCATATCCCTCCTTAGGTCTGGTATCACTGGAGCTAGCAATCGTCACGGGGGCCTCGTCACTCCCCGTGCTATGCTTTCCCACGGATCCATTACATCGGGTAAATGAGGATCAAAGAGTGTTCGATACATCAAGGGCATATTCCTCCTTATGTTCGGTAACACTGGAGCAAGCAATCGCCACAGGGGTATCATCCCTCCCCGTGCTATGCTTCCCACGGATCCTATGCATCGAGTATGTCCCTGAGGACCCCGAGCTAAAGAGATATTTGGTCCTGGGGGAATGTCTTGTCCCCAGTTCAATGAGTATGACCCGGTGGGACGTAACCCGACCCCGAGCTGAAGAAGGCACTTGGACCTGGGGGAATGTTACGTCCCCAGTCCGAAGGGCTGACTCGGTGGGATGTACCCGACCCCGAGCTGAAGAAGGCACTTGGACCTGGGGGAATGTTACGTCCCCAGTCCGAAGGGCTGACTCGGTGGGATGTACCCGACCTTGAGCTGAAGAAGGCACTTGGACCTGGGGGAATGTTACGTCCCCAGTCCGAAGGGCTGACTCGGTGGGATGTACCCGACCCCGAGCTAGACGACCTCGGCGAAATAAGATCCAGCCCCGAGCGGTTTGATACATTAAGGGCGTATTTCTCCTTATGTTCTATTGAGTATGTCCCCGGAGGTCTTTGCAAACTTTTATTATATTATTTTTTTTTTAAGAAGAGCGGATAAATAAAAAGGTTTTTATTGATACTTGGGGACATACTGCCCTTCTTACAACTCTCTGTGGGTCATTTTGAGAGAGGCTCTGTTTTTGAATTCATGTCCCTTGTTCGTAAGGGGAAGTCTACTGGAAGTATTTTCTCAACATCTCGGCGTTCCATGGCTTTTTCAGTCTTGTGTCGTCCAGCCGTTCTAGGATGTACACTCCGGGCTTCACCACATTTACCACCTTGTACGGGCCTTCCCATTTGGCGCCTAGGGAGCCTTCCTCTGGCCTCCGAGTATTTAGGGTGACTTTTCTTAGCACCAGGTCGCTTGGGATGAAGGTGCGTATCCGAATCCTTTTATTGTAGAAGCGGGCCATCCTTTGTTGGTAGATTGCTGTTTTCATGGCCGACCTCTCTCTCTTCTCTTCGATCAGGTCGAGGTGGTTTCTGATAAGTTCTTCGTTCTTTTTACTCTCATAGTGCTGAACCCTGTGGGAGGTCACCCCGATTTCTGCCGGGATGACAGCTTCATACCCGTATGCTAAAGAGAACGGGGTTTCTCCCGTGGAGTCTTATAAGTTGTCCGGTGTGCCCATAGTACTTCCGGTAGTTCCTCGACCCATAGGCCTTTGTTGGATCCGAGCCGAGCCTTTAGGTTAGCCTTGATGGTTTTATTGGTCGCCTCGACTTGTCCGTTTGACTTGGGATGGGCTGGTGTGGCGAACTTTAGGGCGATCTGGAGGTCCTCGCAAAGTTTTCTGAAACCTTTGCTGTCAAACTGCTTCCCGTTGTCAGTAATGACAGCTCGGGGGATCCCGAACCGGCAGACGATATTTTTCCTCAGGAATTCTGTGGCCTTTTTCTCCGTTATGGTGGATAATGGCTCTGCCTCCACCCATTTGGTGAAATAGTCTATGGCCACGATGGCATACTTCGCCTGTCCTTTCCCTTGTGGCATTGGTCCAATGATGTCCAGTCCCCACTGGGCGAACGGCCAGGGACTGAGTAGCGTGGTCAACTGTTCTGCTGGTTGGTGGTGGAGGTTTGCGTTTCTCTGACATCCTTCGCACCTGCGGGCCACTTCTATGCCGTCCTGGTGCATGGTCGGCCAGTAAAAACCTTGTCTTAAGGCTTTGAAAGCAATTGAGCGACCTCCGGCGTGGCTTCCGCATATGTCTGTATGTATCTCTCTGAGCACATAATTTGCCTCCTCTTCGGCAAGACATCTTAAGAGGGGGACTGAGTAACCCCGTCTGTAAAGTACCCCGTCAATTAGGGAGAATTTGGTGCTTTTGTACCTTAACTTTCTGGCCTCTGTTCTGTCCTCTGGTGTTTCTCCCGTTTCCAAGTATTTTCTGATGGGCTGCATCCATGATGCTTGACTTTCTTTATCTAGAACTTCTACTTTGGATTCTCCCACGCTCCTTTCCCGGATGTAGATCAAAGGGATTATCCTGGGGTGCTCGGCTTTTGTTGAAGAGGCGAGCCGTGCCAGGGAATCTGCCTCATAATTGTCCTCTCGGGGGATTTGTTCGAAGTGTACATCTCCCATCTTCCCGGTTAACTTTCGTACTTCGGTCAGATAGGCCATCATGCTAGGCTATTTTGCTTGAAATGCTCCGTTTAGTTGCTGAACGGCTAATTGCGAGTCACTCCTTACTACCACATTTTGGATCCCTAGCACCGTACATAGTCTCAAACCACCCAGTATTGCTTCATACTCTGCTTCATTGTTGGTTGCTATGAAAGCGAATTTCAGGGCGAGTAGGATTTCTTCTCCTTTGTCGCTTTTTAGGATGACTCCCGCCCCATTGCCTTGTGTGCTGGCCGAGCCGTCTACGGACATTTCCCATTTGTCCTCGTCTATGGCCATGGTCTGGGGGTCGGTATATTCGGCGACAAAATCTGCCAAGGCTTGTCCCTTTACTGCTGCCTTGGGAGATAGGCGATGTCGTGTTCACTTAGTTCTACCGACCACTTTACTAATCTGCCGGAAACCTCTGGCCTCTGTAGAATTTGTTTTAGGGGGTGGCCGGTGTATACCCTGATAGGATGGGCCTGGAAGTAAGGCCGTAATTTTCGAGCTGCCGTAACCAGTGAAAGGGCGACTAGTTCGTGAACTGGATACCGGGTTTCAGCGTCTAAGAGGGCTTTGCTGATATAGTAGACAGGCTTCTGGATTTTGTTGGTTTCCTGTATCAGTACTGAACTCACTGCTCGGTCCGAAACAGCCAGATATAGGTATAATGTTTCACCTGGGAGCGGTTTAGCCAGGAGTGGAGGCTGCATCAGATACTGTTTCAGCTGCTGGAAGGCTTCTTCGCACTCTGCTGTCCAGTCGACATCCTTCTTTGCTTTTTGAATTACTTTGAAGAAAGGGTGGCATTTGTCAGTTGCTCGTGATATGAACCGGTTGAGCGCGGCCACTCTACCGTTCAGACTCTGTACCTCTTTTACTGTCTTGGGAGACTTCAGGGCCAGAATTGCCTGGATCTTCTGTGGGTTTGCTTCAATTCCTCGGGCACTTACCATGTAGCCTAAAAACTTCCCTGAAGCTACCCCGACGGTACATTTTTCCGGATTGAGCTTCAGGTTGTGTTTTCTTAGAAGCTCGAAGGTCCTTTTTAGGTCGTCCATGTGGTTGTTTGGTTCTTTTGACATTGTTATCATGTCATCGACATAGACCAACATTGTAATGCCGATGAGTGGTTTGAAAACTTTGTTTACCAACCTTTGGAAAGTTGCCCCAGCGTTTTTTAGCCCGAAGGTCATCACTTTATAGCAGTAAAGCCCCTGATCTGTGATGAAGGTTGTCTTCTCTTCGTCCGCCGGGCACATTTTGACCTGGTTGTATCCGGAGAAAGCATCCATGAAGCTCAGTAAGCCTTGACAGACTGTGGTGTCTACTAGCTAGTCTATGTTCGGTAAAGGAAAGCTGTCCTTTGGGCACGCCTTGTTTAAGTCGGTGAAGTCGACGCACATTCGCCATTTGCCATTGTTCTTCCTGACCAATACCACGTTTGATACCCAATCCGGGTACCTTGCTTCCCTGATGAGACCCGCCTTTAGTAGCTTCTCGACCTCGGCTGCTATTGCTTTACTCCTCTCTTGATTGAAGTTCCTTCTTTTTTGCCTGACCGGCTTCCGAGACGAGTCTACTGCTAGATGGTGATTGATGAATTTCGGGTCGATCCCCGGCATGTCATTGTATCCCCAGGCAAAGACGTCCGGGTATCTCTTCAGGCATTCCAGAAGATCTTGTCGTATGGACTCGCTCAGGCCTCCCCCTATCTTTATACTTTTTCCTGTCCCGTAAAGCTCTATCTCCTCGGTTTCCTCAGCTGCAGCGAGTCGGGCATTTTTGTTTGGCCAGACGCCTGGGCTTTGTCTTCTTCTTCTTCTCCCTGGTTCCTTTGTCGTTTTCGGTTGTCTTCGGTGATGCAGAGAGTTTCTCGTGAGAGGGTTGCGAAGCAGCTGCGAGCTGTTTTCTGGCTTCCACACACAATTCCGATCCCTTCCCGAGTGGGGAATTTCAATTTCAGGTGGTAGCATGACATTGCGGCTTTCGTTTTCATCATGAAGGGACGCCGACGATGGCCTGGTAGCTGCTCATGCAGTCTACTACAGTGAAGTTCGTCATAATCGTCCGGGTCCGAGGGTGTGTCCCGACAGTTATCGCCAATTGTATTCTTCCCAGTGGGATGACAGCTGATCCTCCGAAACCGTATAAAGGAGTGCTATCGTTGGTCAGGGTTGCATATTCTACCCCTAGGTCGTCCAGTGCTTTTCTGGAAATTATGTCAACCGCGCTCCCGGGGTCCACTAGGATTCTGTCTACCTCCGACCCACTGATGACTGCCTTGATTATCAATGCATCGTCATGAGGGAAACTTACTCCTCGGGTATCCTCATCAGTGAACATTATTGGTACCGACCGGCCTCCCGGTAGCCCCGTGCCCTGTTCTGTTTCTAAGACATCTGGTCCTCGGATTTGCTGTAATCTTTCCTTGACCGGTTAGAATTTCCGGCCAGTGTTCTTCCTCCTGCGATGATATTGATTTGGCGACCACGTGCTCTTTGTCTGGCTGTCATGACCTCGTGGTCAATGTATTTGTTGAGATACCCGTTTCGTGCTAGATCTTCCATTTGCTCTCGCAGATCTTTACATCCGTCTGTTGCATGTCCTTTGGAGTTGTGGTGTACACAATAAGCCTTTTGTTTCTTTTGTCCGGGGGAATCTCCTTTGGTCGGGTTCCACTAAGAGGCATTCCCCTGGATTCCATGACAATTTGCCCCTAGTGGTTTCTTTAGTGGAATGTATGCATCTTCCCCGACCACATGGTTTACTTGGGTCGGCGCCCTTCTCTCTTGATTGTCCCGGTGCAGTGGCTTGAATTCTTTGTGCTTCGGGGTGGTTTTCTGGATTCTCTTTCTGTTCGGCGGGGGGCACCCTCCCTTGCGGTTCTTTCTCTGATGGTGTTCCTTTTCGGGATACTTTCTCTTCGTTCTCTAACAAAACGAATTTTCGGGCCACCTCCAGAGCGGTGGCGTAGTCCGGGGTGTCTTGGATCCTTAGATGGGTCCATAGCCTTCCCACTTTCAAGGCTCCCTTCAAGCTTTCCAAGGCCTCGGGGGATTCATACCCTCCGACTTCGAGTACCGTATTATGGTATCTTTCAATGAATATCTTCAGAGGTTCATCGTCTCCTTGTTTCATAGCCTTCTTAGTTCTCCAATTGTCTTTCTGGGGACACAAGCTCCCTTGAAGTGTCGTATAATGACTTCCTCAGTTGTGCGAAGTTGCTGATGCTCCTTGGGGCTAGGCTTTCTATACCATAGAATGGCCGGTCCGGCCAGAGTTAGGGGGAACACTTTGCAGATGGGTCCCTTGTTACCCCTTGCACCTCCATTAGTATGACGAAACCTTCAATGTGGGGTTTTGGGATCGGTATGGCCCTTGTATGGTGTCATGGTCGGCATGCTGAATCGTTTTGGGAATTTTTCCGATTTATTTCTTCTCTGTGGGGGGGGACTCATCTTTGCCGTCCTGGACATCCCCTCTGTTTGCATTGGGATATACTCCCCATTTGATCAGAGCTCCTCCCGTAACCAAGATTTCATGTTGCTATCCTTGGTTCCATCCGCCTCATGCGGTCTCCTTTCTTTCTGTTATCCCGGGGGTGGTGCTTCTCGTGGCCGGATCTTCTCGTATTCTTCGTCATATTCTTTCTCCTTTCGCCGGGTTGGTGTTGCGAGGCCTATCATAGGAGGGGTCTGGTGACGATTTGTCACTCTCTTCCTCCCATGTGTCCTCGGTCTGGGAATCTTCCTGAACCACTACAGATCTTATCCTGTAAGGATCCCTCCCTCCGGGGTCTGTCGTCCTCACTTATATCGACAATTCTCTTTCCTTCTGCTATGTCGTCCTTCGTCGGCTAGTCCCGGCCTCGAATTTTCCATTGTGTGCTCCTTCTATCCTTTCCACCGACCGTCTACTATGGTTTTTAGCAGAGTTTGGCTTTCCTCCCCTTTCTTTCCTAAGGTTCTCTCAATCTTCTCCATCCAATCTGCAGCCGAGCTCCCTGATGGTTGGTGGCTTTCGTCTTCCGCCATTGTCTTATTACGCGAGTGCTTTTTGTTCGATTCCCCACAGACGGCGCCAACTGTTGACGGCGGATTTTGTCTCAGGGTAATATTGGATATATCACTCCCGAGGAAATCCCCCCTCAATAGTGAATTTGTTTGGTTATGGGGGACCAAAGGAAATTTAGCAGAAAACAGATAAAACACACAACCTCAACAAAGAGATTTAACGTGGTTCGGTGGATTTGGATCCGACCTACGTCCACAGACACAAAAAAGATGGTACTTTATTACTTAAACACTCTTCTCGGATCTCTACAAGTCAGAGCTTGAAGATTCAGATCACTAGTTTTGTTGATGTTTTATGATCCTGATTTTACACATACTATGCCCTCCTATTTTATAGTAATACAGAAATCAGACTCCTATTTGCATAAGAAATCATAGTTGAATTTAGTCCATTCTCTTTTCTTATTCCTTTTTTGGATTCTGACTTCATTTCCTTGTGAGAGTAGGATAATCTGCTTATCTATAGCCAAGAATAGGGTGTCGTCATCTTGAATACGTCTCGCCGTCTGGTCGGTCTTCATGAGGTCGGTCATGACAGTCTTTTATGCTGAGAGTGTTTCTTCCGACCTATTATAGTGCTCGGTTATCCGAACCAAAGTAGTCGGTCTTTACATGTTGTGGTCGGGTCGGCTTTGATGATCTCAACCAGTCAGGGAATTACCCTTCTGTCCTCGTCGTGCTGTCTTATATGCTATAGTGCCTGAAAACACCATCAACAAAATTAATTTTTTTTTAATGAAAAAAAGATAAGCCAACTGAACTATTTAAAAAAAATTTGAATTTTGAATTTTTATGATTATTTTCTCATCATCTTATTTTCTCATCTTCTAATTTTCTAAAAAAATTAGACACTCTCACTCTCACCACTCCGACTTAAGTTCTCAAAAAATTCAAAAACAAAAGAAAAATAATTTCACTTTCCACGTTTTTGTCGACCGTTGGGTGTTTTTTTCCTCCTCTCTCTCTCTCTCCACTGTAATTACGACTTTCCATAGGTCAGTTTCCGACACCGCCCATTGTCTCTCGCTATTAGTTTTTCGGATAAGACCCAAATTACCCTTATTTACTTTCACAAATGCAACAAATAAGAGGGTAACTTGGTCAATTGCAAAATAAAAGAACGAGAATATTGTGCTACTTATTATTATTATATTACTTAGCTTTTATACTGTCATTAGAATCCGTCCGCATAAAGTCTGTAGTAAAATACAAAGCCTCCCTCTTTAGTCTTTCCCTTTCTCGGCCTCTCTTATAAATAAGGAATAATAATTACTCTCTCTGGTGTCTGTTTTGCTTCATGATTCTTCTGTTCGGTTGTTGTTTCTCATGGACTGTTCAGACATCATAGAGAGCTTTGACTCTCTCTGTTCTTCTCCAATGTTGCTTCTTCATCTTCAAGAACTGAAAAAATCTGCTCATGCTGTTAATGAAGTTGCTGCAGTTGAAGAAGAAGAAGCATCAAAATTTAAGAACCCAATTGAAAGAAAAGAAGCAAAACGAGTCTCCAAGTGATGAGAGTAATTTGGTTCCAAAGTGTCCCAAAATGTGGGAATTTGGGAAGGAGGAAGTGGAGGAATTTGCAAAGCCAAGAGAGGAGAAAAGAAGAAGAAGAGTAGTAGTGGTAGTAGTAGAAGAAAAGAAGAAAGAAGCAAGAGAAGCTTAAGAAAGATTCTTGGAGAGCTTGATCATCTCATTTGGGTTTTGATTATGGTAATTACCTGGATTTTTGGTTATTTGATGATGAAGAGATCATAAAAACTGGGAGGAAGCATAAGCAAGTTTTTGGAAGTGGAAGTGAATATAATCAACATATGAACATGAAGATGCCTCCATTGGATGATAATATGGCCATGAAAAAGCATCTCAAGTCATGGGCTTATGCAGTTGCTTCTACTGTCAGATAGATAATGAATTGTGGGTCTGCATCTCCAATTCCAACTAAGCTTAATTAGCTAGGAATTTTTCCAAGACTTGCTAACTCATATCTTAATCTATCCTTTAGATGTTGTTTATTTAACTGGTTTCTTACTTCTTACATGTCATGGCACTATGGCTATATGATCTGTAGCAGGCTTTGATTCTAATGAACTACAAATAATTAACGTTTTTAGTCTCTTTTCTCATTCTTCATTTGCTTTTCTTTAATTTGAATATTTTTTGATGCCGTCCTGTTTTTGATGTACGGGTGATGATACCGAAAACTTGTGCTCTTAAACAATGGAGATAACCAAGACTTCAAAATGAAGAAAATTCAAGCTTGGTCTTGATCAGCAGCGGCCCTGATTTTAAGAGTTTCTAAAGTATATAACTTCTTTTTTTATTGTAATATATATTAATTTTTTTTTTATTTGAGGTATATAATTTTGATCTAAATTTAAAAATTTACGAAACCTATAGTTTATGTGGACCGTCCCATGATCATCTATATTGTCAAATTCAAGAATCATGAGACAAAAATATTGATATCATAATGTTGTTGAAAATCACCTCAAATCAAGAAAAGAACGAATTGTTCACGAGGGACCAGATGACCTCTGTTTTGTGAAATAACTATTTTTTTCAGAATCCCAGGGACAATCCTATGTACATTTAATTTTCAGTAGAATCCTGACGAAGTTCTTGAAACACCCTAGAAATTTCTTAATCATGTCAGTACAAAGAATCTTCTACATGAAATCAAGTGGAATTGGACAAATTAAGTATAAAGAAATTAGTCAAATATATATGTAAAATTTCTTATTTAATTAGCCCGGCCTTGTCACATACCTCCAAATAATGTGGTAATTATACCCATCATCGTTATTCTAAAACATAATTGACAGCAACCCTATCAATAAAGTAAGATTTGGTATAGTATTTGAAACACTCTTATTCTTCAAATTTTACTTGAAAAAATATTTCTTAATGTTTTTTTAAATCCTAAATTCCATTACCCAATACAATATCAAGTGCAAAAATAAATAAATAAATATTAAAATAAAAAACTTTCACGTTAAATTTGACGTGCCACTATTCATCTGTGTTAAAATGGCGCTTAGTTAGGGATACCTAACAAGCTAAACCAGAATTAAACTTTAAAAAGGCTTTATAATCAATCACTTTTGGTACGAGCTGATTATTAACCCCATCCCCATTCACGGATTCACTTTGAAACTCATTTGATGCATTTCTTTCAAGATGGTTCTGTAATGGATACAGTTCCAAAAAATGACAACTTTACACACTGAGAAATTTACATTTACTTATATGGGTAGTTTCAACTTTTATCAGATGTATCGTCAACATTTTCCTCGGACAGAGAGGCACCAAAAATTTAGCATATGCCACTGTAATTTGCAAGTCTGCATCAGGCATCACCTGCTTACTGCTCTGCTAATTTGGAGAATTTTTTTTTTTTTTTTTTTTGGCTAGAGTTCAAAAGATACGACATTGCAGAAAAGAGCTTTTACATGTCCTGCCAATTTATGCAAATCCAAAAACTTGGTTCACATGCAAGCAGTGCAATTTCTACTTTTTGACCTTCTTGGTTTCGAAACCACTATGTAAATTTTATTAGTATATATAATGTATTGTTTGTTAGCTATTAAAAAGGGAAAAAAAAAAAAAAGAGGGGGAAGATCAAGTCAAAACTCAAAAGCCATGATTTTTGGCGTCTAGTTTTATACGTTTTATTGATTTTTTTTTTCTACTTTAGAATGTATTTGTGTTTATTGATCCATATGCAAAACGAATTTGATTTTATATACATAAAAGGGAACTTCAACAGCAATATCCATATTTGATAAGCAACTGAATGAGCATGAATTAAGAAACCGTTTCATAGCGAAAATGGAAATGCTTTCTAAAGAAATTTATTTATTTGATATTGCTATGGAATCCAATCTTTAATGGGAAAGTTTATAAAGATGAATTCTATTAAAAAATAAATTTTATGAAATCTTACTATCCACATTAATTACAATCTCAAATTTACTGTGTATGAATTTCTACAATTATAAATCAACCCATATTAATATTTGGACATTGGAGAGATATAATTATCTTTTACGGGAATAGAGTTACATTTTCGGTCTATGGACACTCGAAATAAAGAGAGAATTATCATGAGAGTATCGATGGAGTCGGTTATATGAATCTTTTAACGTTATTATACTATATTCGAAATCATTATTTCATCAAGTATCATAAAATTTAAATCTCCTTTATAGTTGATGTATATGTCAATTTAAGTTTTTTCCTACTCGTCGGAGATATGGCAAATAACATTTGCCCATCAATTCAATCTGTCTAAAATGGCGGACTATGGGAAAAGCTGGGGAAAAGCGGGGGCCCTTGAAAGCCACATGAAACAAAGGATTGACTTCTAATGGTCTCAAGAACAATTACAGGAGTCAGGATACAACAAAAATCTCCATTTCTGACTCAATCAATAGCCATGGAAATGAGGAACAGCTTATAGTAAAAAAAAAAAACTACTCATAGTATATGCTTCTATTGATCTACAGCATATGCTTCTATTGGACATAAACTTGGCCATCTCATGACAGTCCACGCATATTCTCAGATTCTTGGTTATTCGAATGGTTTTGCCTGGCGGCAAGCTCAGTATTCAATAAAGACTTTTTTTGGCTTGCGGGTGTGAACTATCTCCAGCAACAAACATATATTCACTTTGCCCCTTACCTCTATCCAACTACAGCCTGGGTTCTTTTTCGTATGTAATGAAAGTATTGCAACTTCCATTCACTTTTGTGACCATGGCAACTGTTGTAAATTCCTCAAATTCATTAAATATGATATGTATATCATTGAGATTTTCAAGGGGTGTATGTGAGGTTGCAATCCTTGGAGGGTTGCAACCCACCCCAAGGGATGCCCTATTGGCACCCCTCAATGCCTTATAAAATGAGGCTTTTATTCCAAATGGTATATACAAAAATATACAAGTAATATCCAAGAATTAAAAAGGCATTGTGTTGTTTTCTTTGTTTTGAGAGAGAGATCCACCATTTGGATCCAAGTTCATACACTTGTTAAGGAGTGCTCATTGAATAAGAAGAATCCAAGTAATCATGGGAGAACGTTGGCAAAACGAATCCGTAAAGCACCTGTGACGGAGCCAATAAGTTCTTAAGGACAGAGATCATCTCGACTTGGAGTATCAAATCAGGTTTTCTGGTTCTTATTGTTTTAGGGTTTTATTGCATCTAGATCTACTTTTCTGGTAGTTAGATCTGTTATTTTCATGTTGTATCATTGTTTAATGACACTAAATTACCAACAATCTTAAGAACTTATTGCATTCTAGTGTTGTTAGACTGTAAATTCGCATGCTATAGTAGAAATTTTCTAGAAAAAATACGTACTATGCATGTAAACCCGTAGGGCGTTCGAACGCCCGACACACGCGAAGGCTTAAAATTTGAAATTTCGTAAGAACGTTCGAATGCGTCTTCAAACGCAACTCGAACGCAAGCCTTCTGCCTAAAAACGTTCGAACGCGTCCTAAACGCAACTCGAACGCAAACTATCTTGAATCATTCCGTTCGAACTCGTTCTCGAACGCTATACGAACGTGAACTCTCTGGAATCATTTCGTTCGAACGCATTATCAAACGCTACTCAAACGTGAACTCTTTGGAAATAATTCGTTCGAACGCATTGTCAAACACAACACGAACGCACCCACACTGCCAGTCTCGTTCGAACGTACATACGAACGCGACACTAACGAAATAGTATTGTATTTATTATAAACTACAAACTTGAATTAATATTAACTTAGTTAATCATATATTGTAACACATTAATCTTGGTAGTATAGATTTAAGTTATTATTAGGGTGTTCAATTATCACAAGCATACACTTAGTGATAAAGTTGAAATTGATTGAGTGTTGCATACTTGGTTGAGAATTTAAAGTGTAATTATACACAAGAAATTTCATCCAATCTTGATTGACACTTACACATATTTACACATATTGTATATTGTACTGTTGTATAAAGTGTAGTTCTGGGTTTGAATTACTAAAAGATCTTATTGAAAAAAGTGTTTAAAGAATATTCTGTCTAAAAAACGATATTCGTTTATTCATTTTTCTAAAAGAATCTTTAATTGAAATTCAAGGACTTGTGTTTATTGGAACCACCGTCCAATAGAACAACAAGTGGTTACTTAGTACATCACTTTGAACAAGATCATTCGTTGATCGTTGTGCAATTTGTCTTTTGTAGACTAATTGACCCCTATTGGATTTTCCAGTTGCAAATGGCTAGCGGAAATATCACAGTATCGGTCTCTCATGGAGAAAAGCCGGAGAAATTTGGTGGGGCAATTTCAAACAGTGGCAGAGCAAAATGTTGTTCTACCTGACAACTCTCCAGTTGGCTAAATTCCTTAAAGATCATCCGGGTCCTGTGGAGGGTGAATCTGAATTGGCCAAGGAATAGCGAGAACAGACTTGGATGTCTGGAGACTTCTTATGCAAGAACTACATTTTGGGTGGTCTTGACAATACCATGTACAATGTGTAATAAGGCATGACTTCTGCGAAGATTCTCTGGGAATCTCTCGAGAATAAGTATAAAACCGAGGATGCCGGACAAAAGAAATTTGTTGTGGGTAGGTTCCTGGACTACAAGATGGTAGATTCAAGGACGGTGATGTCTCAGTTGGGTGAACTGCAGTTGATCATTCATGAAATACTGGATGATGGTATGAAACTCTGTGAGATGTTTCAAGTTGCCACCATAATTGAAAAGTTGCCTCCATCATAGAAGAAATTCAGGAGCTATCTGAAACACAAAAAGAAACAGATGAGCCTTGAAGACCTTAGTGTTCGATTGAGAATCGAGGAGGACAACGGGATGTCCGAGAAGGCCAGCTACAAGACTATGGAGCCTAAGGCCAACATCATTGAGGGTGTGAAGGGTAGCAAAAAAAGAAAGAACAGTGGAGCTGATTCTTCGAACAAGAAATTCAAGGGGAAATGCTACAACTGTGGAAAGAGCAGTCATATGTCAAATGACTGCAGAAACAAGAAGTCTCAGGACAAGGGCAAGAAAAGGAAAGATGAGGCCCATGTCACTGAGGGTGAGCAACTGACTGATGATATCTCAGAGATGAAACTATCAGCAGTGGTAACCGAAGCCAACATAGTTGGGAATCTGAGGGAATGGTGGGTAGACACTGGGGCTACTCGTCATATCTGTGCAGATAGCAAGATGTTTTCCATGTACCAGAAGGTCGATGGCGGCGATCATCTGACAATGGGAAACTCGTCTACCTCTCAGGTGGTTGGACAAGGCACAGTGGTTCTGAAGATGACATCAGGAAATGAGCTAACATTGAGAAATGTACTGCACGTTCCGGATATTCGGAAGAACTTGGTCTCGGGTTCTCTTCTTATTAAGGCTGGTTTTAAGCTAGTATTTATTTCTGATAAGTTTGTAATGACAAAGAATGACATGTATGTAGGAAAAGGTTACCTAACTGAGGGCCTTTTCAAACTAAATGTAATGACTGTTAATCGTGCGAATAATAAAGCTAGTACTTCTGCTTATATTATTGAGTCACAAAGTGTATGGCATGGGAGGTTAGGACATGTTAATTATGATACCATGCGTAAATTAATTAACATGGACCTTATACCTAAAATTGCAATTGATAGCCAACATAAGTGTGAGGCATGCGTTGAAGCAAAAATGCATCGAACATCATTTCATTTGGTTGAACGCAATTCTGAACCTTTAGAACTTGTACACACTGACGTGTGTGACATGAACAGTGTGCAAACAAGAGGCGGTAAAAAGTACTTTGTCACTTTTATCGATGACAGCACAAGATTCTGCTATGTGTACTTGTTGAGAAGCAAAGCAGAAGCTATTGAGAGCTTTGTACACTATAAGAGCGAAGTTGAAAATCAATTTGGCAAGAAAATCAAAAGAATCAGGAGTGATAGAGGTGGTGAATACGTTTCACCATTCGGTGAATATTGTTCTGTGCACGGAATTATTCACGAAACCACTGCTCCTTATTCTCCTCAACAGAACGGAATTACGGAACGCAAAAACCGAACGTTGAAGGAAATGATGAACACCATGTTGACGAGTTCAGGTCTACCCCAGAACTTGTGGGGGGAAGCCTTGCTTTCTGCGAACTACGTTCTAAACAAGTTTCCTCACAGGAGGTTGGACAAGACACCATATGAGTTGTGGAAAGGTTTCGTACCTTCCTACAAATACCTAAAAGTGTGGGGGTGTCTTGCCAAAGTAATGGTTCCTAAACCTAAGAAGGTTAGAATAGGACCCAAAACTGTTGATTGTATATTCATTGGATATGCTCGCAACAGTAGTGTGTATCGATTCTTGGTACACAAGTCGGAGATTCCTGATATTAATCCGAACATTATAATTGAGTCAAGGAATGCGACATTCTTTGAAGAGACGTTTCCTTGTAAGAAAATAGAGCGCACATAGTCTCTCAAAAGAACAGTTGATATTGTCAAGGACAGTGATCAGGTTAACCAAGAATCAGATCAACGTGTAAATGCTGAGATAATCGAGCCTAGACGTAGCAAAAGAGCTAGGACGTCTAAGTCGTTTGGTCCCGATTTTCTGACATACTTGTTAGAAAATGAGCCTCAGAGCTATAAAGAAGCTATGGCTTCTCCGGAGGCACCTCTTTAGAAAGAGGCTATTAACAGTGAGATTGATTCAATCCTACAGAACCATACTTGGGAGTTGGTTGATCTTCCACCAGGTTGTAAACCGCTGGGCTACAAATGGATATTCAAAAGGAAGATGAAAACGGATGGATCAATAGATAAGTACAAGGCGAGACTTGTCATAAAAGGTTATAGACAAAAGGAAGGCCTTGATTACTTTGACACCTATTCACCAGTGACTCGTATCACATCGATAAGAATGCTCATAGCCATAGCAGCTATATTTGGTCTTGAAATACATCAAATGGATGTAAAGACGGCATTCTTGAATGGTGAATTGAATGAAGAAATTTACATGGAACAACCAGAAGGGTTTAATGTTCCTGGACAAGAACAGAAGGTGTGCAAACTTGTAAAATCCTTGTACGGATTGAAACAAGCACCTAAACAATGGTATGAGAAATTTGACAAAGAAATGTTGTCAAGTGGGTTCAAAACCAATGAGTGTGATAAGTGTGTGTACACCAAATCAACTCAAAAAGGTTATGTCATTGTGTATCTCTATGTAGACGATATGCTGATAATTGGTAGTAATCATGAAGTGATTCAGTCTACCAAAAACATATTATCCAGCAGATTTGATATGAAAGACTTGGGAGTAGCTGATGTGATCCTAGGAATTAAGATTTCTAGGACATCAGACGGATATATATTATCTCAGACTCATTATGTTGAGAAGATACTTGATAAATATGTCAAAGGGGATCTAAATGTGGCTAGAACCTCTGTGGACTCAACTCTTCATCTATCAAAGAATACTGGTTCAAGCGTATCGCAATTAGAGTATTCGAGAATCATCGGAAGTCTGATGTATCTCATGAATTGCACACGACCTGATATCGCTCAAGCTGTGAATCGGCTAAGCAGATATACGAGCAATCCAGGACATAACCACTGGAAAGCCATAGTAAGAGTTTTGAGGTATCTGAGAGAAATTTCAAAATATGGGCTACATTACGAGAGATATCCTGCTGTACTAGAGGGATACAGCGATGCTAACTGGATATCTGATACGGTGGATTCCAAATCTACGAGTGGATTTGTTTTCACACTTGGTAATGCAGCCGTGTCATGGAAATCCTCGAGGCAAACATGTATTGCCCGGTCTACTATGGAATCAGAGTTCATAGCATTAGACAAAACAGCGGAAGAAGCAGAATGGCTTAGAAACTTCATAGAGGATATTCCTAGTTGGCCCAAACCGGTGCCAGCGATTAGCATACATTGTGATAGCCAATCGGCAATTGGGAGAGCCCAAAATACAATGTATAATGGTAAGTCTCGACACATACGTCGGAGACATAATACCATGCGTCAACTGCTCTCAAGTGGCATAATAACGATCGATTATGTTAAGTCAAAGGAAAACCTAGCGGATCCACTAACTAAAGGTTTACCTCGAGAGCAAGTTGAGAAGTCATCGAGGGGAATAGGCTTGAAGCCTATAAATTAAGAATTGTCACTGTGGAAACCCAACCTAGCTGACTGGAGATCCTAAGATCTAGGTTCAAAAGGGACAGCAGAAACTTTGTGCAATTCAAAACAAGCACTGAAGAGTTTCGTACTCTTTCTCATTCTGATAATGACGCTGAGTGCTGTCTGTCATTGGTTAGGATAAGCTAAGGCTTTTAATGATCACTATATTAGGAGATGAGTCCTAATGGGGGTAAAGACAGATTACCTCTTCATAGTAGATCACCTATTTCAAGTAAGAAGTGAGGTCGCTTCCATGGGAACCTTTAAAGGCGGGTTACCCTAAAGTGCTTGATGAATCCGGGACCGTTGTTCAGGGCCGAAATGAACACAACCGTAGAACGGGAAAATGGTCGAATTAAAGCTGTGTGTTGGCAATTGTCTTGGTTTACACCAACGGCAGAACAGTTCAAGACTATGGGTCACTGGTTTGCCAAGTAAATCCGATTGTCATTCACCAGGAAAGGTTCAAGGAGAAAGCTACCTATTTCGATGCAGCTTTAGCTCACGGTATCTCTCTCACGTGCCTGAATGAATATTTGAAGAATTGTGGGGGATTGTTGTAAATTTGTCAATTCATTAAATATGATATGTATATCATTGGGATTTTCAAGGGGTGTATGAGAGGTTGCAATCATTGGAGGGTTGCAACCCACCCCAAGGGATGCCCTATTGGCACCCCTCAATGTCTTATAAAATGAGGCTTTTATTCCAAATGGTATATACAGAAATATACAAGTAATATCCAAGAATTAAAAAGGCACTGTGTTGTTTTCTTTGTTTTGAGAGAGAGATCCATCATTGGATCCAAGTTCATACACTTGTTAAGGAGTGCTCATTGAACAAGAAGAATCCAAGTAATCATGGGAGAACGTTGGCAAAACGAATCTGTAAAGCACCTGTGACGGAGCCAATAAGTTCTTAAGGACAGAGATCATCTCGACTTGGAGTATCAAATCAGGTTTTCTGGTTCTTATTGTTTTAAGGTTTTATTGCATCTAGATCTACTTTTCTGGTAGTTAGATCTGTTGTTTTCATGTTGTATCACTGTTTAATGACACTAAATTACCAACAATCATGTCATAATCACACATCACTACTACCACTTACATTCTAAATAACACAACTGATATAAGTTCAGTTCGAATTCGTATGTAATGAAATTTACCTTATTGGTGAGACTTCCGGTAGTGACTAACACAAGTTCAATCGAGGATGTGGCCAAGGAAGAGTGAAAAATACAGAGTATAGAACCAGTAACAGACTTCAAGTAACTCAGTTGCCTTCTAATTTTCTCAAGAGGTCTCCCATACTATCTCCATCATCCCCTAGAGGCTAGAGGAAAAGTTCTTGAGCTGAACCATGAAACAACAGCAAACAAAGAAAGCAGCAAGCAGTTGAAGTAGCCAAGGGTAGGGGAATTGATACTTGCCCAGCTTAAAGAACTAGCAAAGGCTAGAGGGATGAAAGGTTACTACAGAATGAGAAAAAGCCAGCTCATTAACATGCAATAGATTCTAAAGATTATAGCTTCTCTAATTAAACAGTATTGTCTTTACACTTGAATCACAACAAATGAAAATTTGTAGGTGCAGTCAGATGGGAATTCTATTGTCATGGAATTTTAGTAACAGTTGCTAGAATGCGACAGCTGATCATAAACAAGCAGTTTGATATGACAGAGGTCATTAGACAGCTAAAAGAACTTGCATGAAATTTTCAAAAGAAAAAAAGCATCACCATTACCAAAATAAAAGAACTGGAAGACAGCGGCACATTGTAGTTTAAAAATCCAACTACTCAAACCTCTCATGGAAAATATAGGTTCTCTAATAAACAAAATACAGTCAGCTGGCCAAAATTTAAGAAAGAGCTCAACAAATTTCAAAGATCCCCTTAAGCACCAATGTTTTGGGACTTGTTAAGAATGACACCTTCATATTTCACTTGAAACCATTTCATGGCATCCTCTTTTGTAACTCTATGTTGGATGCCAACACGTGACTTGCATCTGCGGCGACGACCAACACGGTATCCAGGGCGCTCAAGAACAATAAAGAAGTCCATGCCATAAATACCTGTTGAAGGGTCGTACCTGGTAAGGGAAGATAACATACAACAATTAGCATTGATTATAAAAAATAAAACAATGCTATTACTTCTTAATTCTCGCTTTTTACCAGAGAATACATAATTAAACAAAGATATACAAAAGGAAACAACAGAGGACCGAATAAATAAAATTTGGTGTAAAATACGTATTGAAACAAACTATCTTGTCCCATAACGAGAGTGGTAAGGTTGGTATGAACCTAGATGATCCTTGAATAAATCAAGTTGGCGTCAAACCCACACCAAGTTCATTCATTTCTTAAACAGAGGCATCAATTTCAAATAGCCTAATTCCAATGCAAGTCCAATGTCTGGTCGTACTCTGTATCACGGCAATGCTGTGTTTCCAACAGCAATACAATAAATTGAACACTACAGCTTCCTAGAAAAACGTTTCCATAAACAGGGACCAAATATATTGTGTAAGGATAGTTTCTCAAATAAGTTGTAATACAATACCGATGAATTGAATGAAATATAAACAAAAGATCACAGATAAATAATTCTGTCAAACATAATTACAAACTGTATAATACAAGAACCCAATTCTCGTGGCCAGGGTTATGAAAGCTAGGTATTTCAGAAATGGGGAGTTCATGTATGCTAAGCTAGGGTCCTGTCCATCTTTTGAGTGGATGATCGGTGAAATCACACACGTTACGCAAGCGCACGTATCGCTCAAGTAGTATAAAAATATCGATCCCACGAGGACTTAATTTTTATTGATGTTATTAATTATTGACTCTATTTATTTACAGGTATGTAATTAAAGGGAGAAAAAAATGATTGCTTGATTGGTTGGTTGAATGATGATTTGCTAAATAAATAAAAACACAAAAGAAAATATTAAGTAAAATAAACAAAAAACACAAACATTTAGGGTTGTGATTCCACACAATATTATTTTAATGATGAATTGATTCTTTTATATATGTGTAATAAATCAGTTTGTTAACCTGGAACACGAAGATATGCAAAAGCCTCTTTCGATGGTCAGATGCAAACACCCAGTATAATTCAATTAATCATATATCTATGTTAACCAAGTTACCTCAATTCATTAAATTCAAGTTCCAATTATGGCTACCCTCGCCCAACAGGTATATGTCTATCATGGAAAAAAATCTTTTAAGGGTTATCTATCCTTAAGGGAGATCGTGAGCTATTGAATTAAGGCTAAAACCTAAAATCTATTTTGCAAGTTCATTTGAAGTTTACCACATCAATCTTATTGGTGATCAGGCAACAAGAAACATTAAGCTTAAGATCTAATAAACAAACTAAAGAATTACCCATAATATAATTAAATCAATTATTAAGCTTGTTAATATTGTGTTCATCACTTCCCTATAATAAAAATAAATTGTTGGGGTTAGGGGATCCACTTTTAGAAATTTCACTTTATTATAATATAAAAATTGTCAGTGTTACTCAATTAAATTAAATCATCCATAAAAGCGGTGTTATTATTTATCCATAAACCAGCCATATAGGCGGTAATCATCTGTCACCTAAAGACCAACCTTATAGGCGGTGTCACATTATGTTACATAAATAAAACCAGTCATTAAAGCGGTATCAACTTTAATACATATTATTAAATTATAATTTACATATTATAAATTAAGTGAGATTAATCTACCTTTACTATTTCTAATTTATAAATCTCATTTATTATAATATATAAATCTAACATGACATTATAAACCAACCATAAAGGTGGTATCCAATTTAGTCAGGTTAAAATTAATTTAATTAAGTCCAACCGACCATAAAGACGGTATCCAATTAAGTCAGGTTTTAAGATAATTTATATATTATAATTAAGGGAGATTAATCTAATTTTTAATAATAAAAGCTTCACCATTAATCTAAATTTTAATAATAAAAGCTTCGCCATTTCCCCAGCGGAAATTTAACTACTAAACATAAAAGAAATGTAAATAAAATAAACTACTACTTTTACTAAAAATAAAAATACATAATTTAAATTAAAAAAATTAAACATACAAGATACAGTACTTAGATCCTTATTATAACCTTAAGGAACGTAAGAAAATTTGAAATGAAATCAAGTTGAATTTATAGGCAAATTTCAACCTGCGCGTCGCGACACGTGCAACATTGCGCGTCACGACGCGCCATTGATTCGTGCCACCTGTCCGCGGTTTCTTGAGATGCTGACACATGTACGTGTTTTCGTCAGCAGCTAAATTATTGGCTCGGCGTCGCGACGCATGAGGTTGTGTGCGTCACGACGCTGACGTAAGCAATGACGTGTAGTGTCGGCAGCATGGGATGATGACATGTGGATTGAGAAACTTTATCTATGTATGTGGATTGAGAAAGTCCTAACAACCTCTTAGATCTATTACGGTAGATCTTAATGCCGAGAATGTAGGCTGCTTCTCCCAAATCTTTCATGGAGAAATTCTGAGATAACCATTGTTTGGTGGCTTGTATCATGGGAATATCATTCCCGATGATTAATATGTCATCGACATATAATACAAGAAATACAACACTACTCCCACTACTTTTCCTGTAAACATAAGACTCGTCTACATTTTTGATGAAGTCAAATTCTTTGATTGTCTCATCAAATCATATATTCCAACTTTTGGAGGCTTGCTTGAGTCCATAAATGGATCGTTTAAGCTTGCATACTTTATTATGATCATCCTTAGATGCAAACCCCTCAGGTTGTGTCATATAAACTTCCTCTAAAACCAATTTTATTTTAACTATGTTTAGAGAAGAGTGCATGTAATAATACATAAAAATAAATTCACGAAAATATATAAAAACATAAATTCTAATTTATGTTGTCTCTAAAGTTTACTCCCAGCGCATTTTATGATATATCTATTACTTTATACTATAATATGATAAATAAAATAGAAAAAATGATAACATAAATAAAATATATAAATCTTATATTTTTTTAATAATCTTTATATATTTATTCTCTTTTATTTGTTTAACAAATCTTATATATTTTTTATTTGTTGTTATTTATTTTATGTTTCTTTATTATTTAATTGTATCTTGATTATTTATTGATTTATTTAACACCATTTATAAGTAAAATAGAAAAATAAATGAGCTAAAAAAGCTAAAGAATTAAATCATAAAATAAAATAAAACAATAAAATAATTAAATTAAAAAGTAAAATTAGGAAATAAAATAAATAAATAAAACAGTAATTTATTGAATAGAGTATGGGTATTATTGTCATTTAAACTTAAAACTATAAAATAAAAAAAACATTTATTTAAATAAAATAAATAATTTTTAAACAAAAAAAAGTCATTTGTTTAAATGACAGGGCCGGCCCTGGGCAGGAGCCACAAGGGCAACTGTCCAAGGCCCAAAAATTAAGGGGGCACTAAATTGTCGGGGTTTAGGTATTATGTCATCCTTTATATATTTTCTCAAGTAATATAATTTGGGCGTGAGGGCCTAGCCCCCAGCTTCGCTTGGGTTCCAGCCCTCGTTAAATATTATTTTTTTTAAACATATATTTTCGTAATGAAAAAAGACACATTTTGAGCTTTCGCACCAGTCACCCAAAAATTCAGGACCGACCCTGTTAAATGACTAAAGATGTTATTGTAAATGGGGAGTGTTTGACAAATGAGGGGGAAAAGTACCTCCCTTGATAACAAATGATTATAAAAAATATTGGAATATAATATTTTTTTATTATATTTTTATAAAATTTTCAATTTACTATAAAATATTATATTTTACTATAATAAATATTAGAAAAATAACAAATGGACACAATAAGTATTTGAGTGTAATATATTTTAATATTTTTACAAGGGTGTCAATTTGGATTATGAATTATTTATTCATTCGATTCGATTTGCTTCGCTTTAAACATATACGGGTTTGAGTGTACTAGAGAGTCACCTACATAAAAGAAGCCTTAACTACACTCCTGAAAATCAGAGAGACATGTTGCTTAAAAATTTTGAAAATGCAGGTGATAAAAGAGTATTATTTGAAAATTAATTTTCTTTTATTTTCAGTGATCATTTTCTAAAATCTTATGTTGAATGACCACTTTAGAATATTAAAATGAAGCATACATTTTGCTTTCAGGGGGAACTGGTTCTTGTTTATAAATATCTTGCGTCCAGCTCTTCTTTCCTCCATTTCATTTCCTTGAAAGTTCATATCTAAGTGCAATTTCCATAATCTACTTTGAATTTGGATCCATTATTCATGAGTTACGATTAAGATTTAATTATATTTAAATTATTACCCAATAATTATCAGTCATAATTAAAAAAAATTAATAAAAAGTTTAATTCAGTATTGAATCCAAATTCATATATTTTTGATTTTATACTAAAATGGCATAGATAACTAATGCAGTTTAAAATGAATATTTGGGAACGAAAATCAAATTGATATTATTAGATAATGTCTTACAAGTAGACTCGGTCACGATTCCGGTTCGGAACTGAAATCGAACCGAAAGGAATCAGACGGTTTCAATTCATTCCGGTTCCGGTTCTATACGGTTCGGTTAGGGTTTTCACCATAGCCGAACCATTGGAACCAGACGATTCCAACCGGAACCTTTCAGTTCCACTATTTAAATTCAAATGAATTTAAGTTTTTATTTTATTTTTAATTTAATTTAATAAAATTCAAATAAATTAAATTTTTATTATATTTACTTGATAATAATATCCAATTACAAATTTCTTTAAAATTTAATTTCCATTTTTCAAATTATTTTTAAAAAAAATTGAATCGGAACCGTCCGGTTTGGTTTCAATTCCAGGTTCCACATTCTTGTGGAACCGGAACCGAACCAAAATTATCTGATTTGATTCCGGTTCCACAAGAGTAGAACCAGAAATTTGCCGGTTTAATTTCGATTTGGAACCGGCCGATTCGGAACCGAACCGATGGCCAGGTCTACTTGCAAATCTCTAGTATATTTTTTTCATAATTCTCTGTTATGTCTTTGTCTTTCCATAATCGTACATTAGGTCTTTTATATTCTAACATTAACAAACTTACAACACAGAAATCAGAATTTAACAACGATCCTTTATTATTATAGCAGTAGGGACTTGATATGTATGGAAAAAAAAAAAGGGACTTGTTAGGTAATAATGAAAAAAAATAGGGACCAAAAAGATATTTTCTCTATTGTTAATAATAAATTTTTTTATTAACATTATAAAAAGAAGCGCGAAGTTGAGATGGCCGAGTTGGTCTAAGGCGCCAGATTAAGGTTCTGGTCCGAAAGGGCGTGGGTTCAAATCCCACTCTCAACATTTAATTTAATTTTTTTTTTTTTTTATATTTTGTTTCAGGGTAAGTTATTATATTTCCATGTCAATGAATAAATAAGAGGGAGGGATGGTTTGTTTTTTTTTTTTTCCACGGTAAGTTATTTAATTCACATGAATAAGTTATTTTTTGGATGATAATTTTATTGGGATATAACTTATATAAGAATATAAGATGTTTCGTGTGGAGAATTTCACAAAAAAAAAAAAAAATTTTAATTAAATTACATAAAATTACTAGAACTAAGGTATAGAAACTGCATTCATCACCTTCACACGACAAACCATATATAAATTAAAGATTTTTTTTTTTTTTTTAATTTTTGGAATGCTCAACAGAAAAAAACAAATTAAATTTCACAGGAATTCAATTCTTTACATCACAAATACATACGCCTAGTATGAAATGAACACAGCCCCAATTACAATACACAACACCATTAGCACAATTCTATAATATAATAAAGAAATGGTCAAAAAATAGAGACCAAAAATAACAAGTTAACAAGTAACTGGCTGGCATGATATAGAGTTCACAAGCTATTTCTTTGCATTAAGACACAAAAAGTAATAGAAAAAACCTAGACTTACAACAACAGAGAGGAGAGTTGAAGACACAGTCTTAAATTTATGTTGTTTCAGCAGACAAGATTTCGAGCTCTGCCCACCAGAGCGGAGAAAGTCTTGGAACTGCTTGATCAGGCGAAATGTTAATGGCTTGCCTCAAATGGGTGACGACGTCATTCATTGTTGGTCTCTGCCTAGTATCTGTCTTAATGCAATCTTTGATAACTTCACAGATGACTTCCAGCTCGTTTTGTTTGAATGACTTGAGGCTTGGGTCAATCATGCAGCTGTAGTTCCGAGGTTCGTTTATATAATCATCAACCTGCATCAAAGTTTGTTGTTTTTTATTTGATCAAAAGCAATGGAATGAATTATTCACTACAATGTGAACTTACTTACCCATTTCTCAATGGACAGTTCTTTTTCTTCGCAATATGGAAGCTTTCCAGAAATGATCTCCAGTATCAATATGCCAAAACTGTATATATTTGTTTCTGGGTCAGCAAGAGGAGGTAACAAGGAATTCTCTACGTCATCTGAGACCTTTGACTTGGGCAAAACACTTGTAGCGAAACCAATCTCAGCAACCTGAGAAAGCAAGAAGGATAGGAGGATATTACACGATATGATCTCAGTGTAATGAAGCCAGTCAAATTCTAAGAGAAGTGCCCAAGTGGTGAACCTTTGCAGCATAATCATCTGTTAAATAGACACAGTTTGAACTCAAGTTAGAATGTGCTACAGGTGGATTGAGTTCGTGGTGCATATACTGAAGACAATATGCCGTTCCCATGATGATCCTCGTTCTTGCATTCCAGTCAAGATGCTCTACTTCTTTGACTGGAAAATATATATAGAATATTTTAGTTTAGCCTATGGAATGTTAACTTATATATATATAAGTTAGAGAACATTACTATGCATATGCTCAAACACCGTGCCATTAGGAGCATATTCGAACACCATCATCCTATTAAAGGGTTCATCGTCCTCACAGAAGCCAATAAGATTGACGAAGTTCTTATGATTTATCCGTGACAATACATCAACCTACAGTAACCAAAACATGTAAATATAATACATTAGCAAAAGAACACAGAAAAACGTGGAACTTTCCATTGCCAGTGATCACCGAATCAACAAACCTGTTTCCGGTATGCTGTCTCTTGACACTTTAACCAGTCTTTGGAAGAAGTGATAGCCGTTGCTGCAACGGCAATCTCAACTCCACTGGAAAGTGTTCCCTTGTATATTGTGCAGCCACCTTGAATGTCAATTATATTGCTGAAATCTTCACAGGCTGTATCCAGCTCCGATCGATTCAGCTTGGGTACACCTGCATTTTATATTAAAAAAATAAATACAGTCAAGATTTACAGGATTAAAAAAAAAAAAAGAAAAAGGAATTGCAGGGGAATGCTATTTTCTCTTTTCTCTTTTCTCTTTTTTCTTTCCATTGTCTTTAAAGCCATTCATACAATCAATGCTATAAAATAAGTACAAGTTGTTTCTTGTAAATGCTGCTTCATTATCCAGTCATTTGTCAGTTTTCCAAATGTGTTTGGATAAACCTAGAGTTGATTTGTCATTTCAACTAACTAGTTCAACCTAGACAAGATGAACATTTTGATTTAGCAAGTATAACATCAATGTTTAACAACCCACTATAGGTTTTAATTAAATTCTATACCATCCAACTCAGTCTGGAGTTAAAACTCATTCAAAAATTTAACTGAAGTCTTATTACTCCACAGAAAATTACCTGTAACAAATGCTTTCTGCAACTGTCCACTCAGTCCAATCTTCCAAGGACGGATGGTACTTACTGCGGGGGTTCGGCACGTGAAGAATGCGGCAGAAGCAATCATGAGCACAGCAAGCAAACCGGGAATGATAAAAAGATACTTCCATATGCTTTCACTGGAATGTGAATTAGGTGGAGGAATGGTTGGCTTGAAGCTTTTGTTAAGCTGGCTAATACTGCCTTGTACTGCTGAAACAACAGGTGGTGCTGCAGGTGCAGGAAAATGTTTTTTCGTGGCACTCGGTACAGCAGGGAAAGTCCCACTACTTCTAGAAGTTGGCAGAGCAATGATCTGATCAGAGGAAGAACCAACATTAGTAGGTTCAGCAGCAAGGTTACTGGACTGTTCAGGTAGCCTGCGACGTGCAACAATAACCAGATTGTGTTTATGCCGAACCAAGTGTGTCTGAGATGATCCTGCTTAATGCAAAAGACAATGTCATGTTCTCTCTCGGAAGTATAAATATTAATGTCCAATCACCAAAGATTAGTTAAAGTATTTCTACTCACCGGGCAGATTCTCACTATGGTCTCCATTGGTATGCAGAGAGTCCTTTCCTATCTTGAACCTTGCAAGAAGGATAAGAAATTTCAATGAAGGAAAAAAGATGAAACAACACAGCAAATAATATTGCCACAATTAAATAGTAAAAGCAGTATTTCAATTCCTAACAATGGCGGTGGCAAGACAATGAGGCAACGGGCGAAAATTCCTTTAACTGGACTAATAAATGATTATGACTTATTCAGTGGCTTCAAACTTCTATACCAGATGCTGTCCAATAAAATTAAAGTATCACAAAACTGGATGTCTATAAATATGCTTCATTGAATGGTAAAAATTGCAGAATCAGTGAAAAGAGGTTATACAATAAGACAAGGCATAGTCATTCAAATCATCAGGGGATAATTCATGTGGCCCTTTCAGGTACAAGTGGTGTGCAATAAAAAGAGCAAAGAGTTGGGCATAACTAAGAAATTTTTCTCCATGCTTAAGTTTTTAACATATGCCAAATTTCCATAGATGATATCACAAATCTTGCAAGATGAAATAATCATTTATGGGGTTACGATTGGAGGGGTGTATTATGTAATTGAGGAAGCATTGGTAATCTATATCAAGCACATTAATATCATATGAGTAAAATACTTACCCATACTGGCCAAACTTTCTATTTACACATCTGATTCCTGCGGCAACAGAAGAGGTAAAATAGTCATCAAATTGCAAATCAGAAAGTAAGTTGAGCCTATTGAGCTCCAGAGGAATGCTGCCATCAAATTCATTGTTTCCAAGCAACCTAGGATAAAGTATTAAGTTAGTCCAGGTACCCATAAGGCCTAGAGCATCATATACATATTGATCCTGAAACAGATAACTCACAAGCATTTTAGGGTTGGCAACCGGCTTATTTCTGCTGGAATTTTCCCGCTCAACTTATTGTTCCTTAAATCCAGTAGCTCTAGCTTATTAAGCTCTCCAAGCTCTTTAGGAATTGCTCCAGAGAAATGATTTTTCTGGAGTACCCTGTTAATGCAAATGAAGGAGCAATATTACGCATCCATTAACACGAAAAATGAAATACAATTGAGTGTTTGCCACATCATAAATCAAACACCGAACTTAATATAGGCTAACAGCATTTGATTCCATCTCTGGTCACAATACCAACCAAGTCAATCAAGAACTCCAGCATAATATCAATACCCGAATTTTAACTACGAAGACAATGCAAATTGTGAATTCTTACAGAAATCTTAAGTCAGTGAGCTTTCCAAGATCAGGGGCCAATGTTCCTTCCAAAGAAAGCTCTCTCAAATTCCTGCAAGCAGAAGTAAATAAAAAATATCAAAAATCAAAACCTCTATAATTAAAACCAAGACTAAAAGTAAACGATATCAACCCATGACCATCAGAAAGAATCACATTACAGATTACACTAGAGGGACTTACAGCATTTGCACTTTACCATCTAGACAATGAACACCTGACCACAAGCAAGGAGAGCCATCATTCTCATTCCAATTTGCAAAAACATCAAAAGGATCCGAAACTACTCGTGTCCGGAACTCCAACAAAGCCAATCCTGCACTTTTATTCAACATTCAAAACCAAAACACTATCAAAGATTGAACTGACCAATTAATTTCAAACCACAATTCATTAAACAACTTGTGTCAAAATGAGAACTTACCCTCCAGATTGAGAGACCAACACACTTGATTTTCGAGATCACAGATCAAAACCACGAGGCATAAAAACTGGAACCCAATAGAATTCCATCTACGCCCCATTGCTTTAAGAATCAAATGCTGCAGTGTTGGAGGTAGCAACAATATCTTCCAAAATAAAAAAAATTGTCTGGTTTCTATCCAAAGCAGCTCCTTCAAAACAATGTATAAATTCCTCAAACGAGAAATTTATTTTACAATATCTTCCAACAGTCTCATGTTTTATTTTAAAATAATTTCATTGCACCCTTTTGGCTGAAATGATCATAACCTGGCTCAAAACTATCTGCTTCCTATTATCTTCTCCCCCTCAAAGTAGCTGCAAGAATTTCAATAATGACCAGGGAAAAGAATAAGAATGCCGTCCAGAACAAGCAAAATGAGAAAGAAAAAAGTGAAACAGAGAAAAGAATAGTATTACCATTAAAAAAAATGACCAAAAGGGTGCAAAAGAATCACTCTTTTCTGATGTTGATGACAATGCAATCTCTCTCTCGTTAATGGAAATGAACAAAAAATAAATTAAAAAAAAAAAGATTGTTAAGGTGATGAAAATGTAAAAGGTGGTGGTGAGATTGAAGATTTGGAAACTCTAAAGGCAGCAAAGAAAAATTAATAATAATAAACAAATAATCGTAGAAATGATGCACAAAAATTATTAATTTTTTTTCAATTACTGCCCTTTTTTACAGGATGATCTCAGAGGATCTTCCTCTCTTCGTACCTTATTTCTGTCTTTGTCATGACCACGTCTCTTTTTTCTTTTTCTTTTATTTTTTTCCAGTGAAATTCTGAATTCTAAATTCAGCGACTCTTTTTTTAGTTTGTGTCGTGAGATGTGGGTCCCACGAGCGGATGCTCGATTGCTCGGTTCGGCGGGAAAATTAGCCAACGGATTAACAGTCAGAGGGCGGTCCGGGGAATGTAGTATCCGGTTATTGGATCTGTTGAAATCGGTCGTAATTTTTTATTTATTTAATTTTTAACCATTACCCACTCGTTGTGTTTTTACTTACTTCGTGCCTCCGCCTTTGCTTTACTTCTCATTTTCTCCTATCTATTTTAATTACGATAATCATAAATTAAGGAACAAAAATCCAAGGACATTTTCGTCAATGATTGAACTAATGAAATATTAGTAATCACTGTTGTTTATATTCGAGTTGAAATCTAATGCATTTTTTGATAGCTGACCTGACAACCACCAAAGAAACCTCTACTACTTCTCTAATTTAATACTACATTGAAGAATACAAGCTCAACCTACTAATACTTGTTGACATATATAGTGATGTTTTATTGAAATAACGAGATATATCTCAATATATTATTGAATTATAACTTAAAAATTTAAAATAAAATAAATAAATAAATATGCTTTCAGATAAGAAATCTCGAACCCTCAATCTCATTAATGAGACCATTAAATACCCATAAATTTAGGTATAGTCAATAATCGATCTAATCGGGTCAACAAATTATTATGAATCCTTATCGATTTTTTCAATTGGATGATAAATAATCTCGAATTCCTTTTGAATTTTTTAATAGAGACGAAAAATTATCTCGAACGGTACAAAATCTCAAATCTTGATTGAAATTCAAATTTTTCTAAACTATGAATCGAGATACATCATAGATTCGAAATAAAAGAATAATCATTCATGTTTTTTGTGTAAAGTATTGTGGGAAAGTATACGTTAGCTTATAAGTTATGAAACGAACATTAGAGTATAAGCTAACGTCAAAAATAATCTATATGTGATTATGGTTTTGTAAGGGTTATAACTTACCCGTTTGGTAGAGTGTTAAAACGTTAATATTAATGCTCCACTAAACAGGCCTCATATTTATATAGTTTGAGTACGGTAAGTTTCAAGTTTATATTATGAACAAATATAATATGGTTGAATTAATTTTATTTTTCGAAAAAGATTGACAAAACTCTATACAATTGCTCTCAACGCCTCTCACCAACAGACATGGCAGCCACAAATTGCATTATATAATACGAACACCGTATATCTTTCAAATTTGTTGATTAAATAATATTATGCTTTCATTCACTGTTTTTTCAAAGTGAACGTAGTCAATAAGAGACAATGAGGGGATCGATGGCAATGATCGTGGGCATATTTCAAATCGAAATCTAAACCAATTTTAATATTAAATACCTATTCCTAATCGAAAAATTTTATAGGGAGTTTCTGCTTCCTAAACCGACCGAAATAATAAGAAATTTATTTCTGCTGGAATTGGATGGTGTTGTGGGGAGTATAGAATCCGGTAATTGAATGGTGTTGCGGGCCCCACTTTCCGTTGAAATCGGTCGCAATTTTTTTTATTTAATTTTTAACCATTGACCCACTTGTTATTGGTTTTTACTTACTTTGTGCGTATGCCTTTGCTTTACTTCTCATTTTCTCTCGTCTATTTTAATTACGATAATCATAAATTAAAGAACAAAAATCCAAGGGCATTTTCGTCAATGATTGAACTAATGAAATATTAGTAATCACTGTTGTTTATATTCCTGTTGAAATCTAATGCATTTTTTGAATAGCTGGCCTGGCAACCACCAAAGAAACCTCTAATACTTCTCTAATTTAATACTACATTGGAGAATACAAGCTCAATCTACTAATACTTGTTGACACATATAGCGATGTATTATTGAAATGACGAGATATGTCTCAATATATTATTGAATTCTAACTTAAAAATTTAAAATAAAATAAATAAATAAACATGCTTTCAGATAAAAGATCTCGAACCCTCAATCTCATTAATGAGACCATTAAGTACCCACAAACTTATGTATAGTCAATAATCCATCTGATCGGGTCAACAAATTATTATGAATCCTTATCGATTTTTTCAATTGGACGATAAATAATCTCGAATTCCTTTCGAATTTTTTAATAGAGACGAAAAATTATCTCGAACGGTACAGAATCTCAAATCTTGATTGAAATTCAAATTTTTCTAAACTATGAATCGAGATACATCATAGATTCGAAATAAAAGAATAATCATTCATGTTTTTGGTGTAAAGTATTGTGGGAAAGTATACGTTAGCTTATAAGTTATGAAACGAACATTAGAGTATAAGCTAACGTCAAAAATAATTTAATATGTGATTATGATTTTGTAAGGGTTATAACTTACCCGTTTGGTAGAGTGTTAAAACGTTAATATTAATGCTCCACTAAACAGGCCTCATATTTATATAGTTTGAGTACGGTAAGTTTCAAGTTTATATTATGAACAATATAATATAGTTGAATTAATATTATTTTTCAAAAAGATTGACAAAACTCTATACAATTGCTCTCAACGCCTCTCACCAACAGACATGGCAGCCACAAATTGCATTATATAATACGAACACCTTATATATTTCAAATTTGTTGATTAAATAATATTATGCTTTCATTCACTGTTTTTTCAAAGTGAACGTGGTCAAGTAGAGACAATGAGGTGATCGATGGCAATGATCGTGGGCATATTTCAAATCGAAATCTAAACCAATTTTAATATTAAATACCTATTCCTAATCGAAAAATTTTATAGGGAGTTTCTGCTTCCTAAACCGACCGAAATAATAAGAAATTTATTTCTGCTGGAATTGGATGGTGTTGTGGGGAGTATAGAATCCGGTAATTGGATGGTGTTGCGGGCCCCACTTTCCGTTGAAATCGGTTGCAATTTTTTTTATTTAATTTTTAACCATTGACCCACTCGTTATTGGTTTTTACTTACTTTGTGCGTCTGCCTTTGCTTTACTCTTCTCATTTTCTCTCGTCTATTTTAATTACGATAATCATAAATTAAAGAACAAAAATCCAAGGGCATTTTCGTCAATGATTGAACTAATGAAATATTAGTAATCACTGTTGTTTATATTCCAGTTGAAATCTAATGCATTTTTTGGATAGCTGGCCTGACAACCACCAAAGAAACCTCTAATACTTCTCTAATTTAATACTACATTGGAGAATACAAGCTCAACCTACTAATACTTGTTGACACATATAGCGATGTATTATTGAAATGACGAGATATGTCTCAATATATTATTGAATTCTAACTTAAAAATTTAAAATAAAATAAATAAATAAACATGCTTTCAGATAAGAAATCTCGAACCCTCAATCTCATTAATGAGACCATTAAGTACCCACAAATTTAGGTATATTCAATAATCGATCTGATCGGGTAAACAAATTATTATGAATCCTTATCGATTTTTTCAATTGGACGATAAATAATCTCGAATTCCTTTCGAATTTTTTAATAGAGACGAAAAATTATCTCGAACGATACGAAATCTCAAATCTTGATTGGAATTCAAGATTTTCTAAACAATTAATCGAGACACATCATAGATTCAAAATAAAAGAATAATCATTCATGTTTTTGGTGTAAAGTGTTGTGAGAAAGTATACGTTAGCTTATAAGTTATGAAACGAACATTAGAGTATAAGTTAACATAAAAAATAATCTAATATGTGATTATGATTTTGTAAGTGTTAACTTACCTGTTTGATAGAGTGTTAAAACGTTAATATTAACGCTCCACCAAACAGGCCTCATATTTATATAGTTTGAGTACGATAAGTTTAAAGTTTACATTGTGAACAAATATAATATGATTGAATTAATTTTATTTTTCGAAAAAGATTGACAAAACTCTATACAATTGCTCTCAACGCCTCTCACCAATAGACATGGCAGCCAAAAATTGCATTATATAATACGAACACCTTATATATTTCAAATTTGTTGATTAAATAATATTATGCTTTCATTCACTGTTTTTTCAAAGTGAACGTGGTCAAGTAGAGACAATGAGGTGATCGATGGCAGAGACAATGAGGTGATCGATGGCAATGATCATGGGCATATTTAAAATCGAAATCTAAACCAATTTTAATATTTAATACCTATTCATAATTAAAAAAAATTTATAAGGAGTTTCCGCATTCTAAACCGACCGAAATAATAAGAAATTTATTTTTGCTGGAATTGGATGGTGTTGCTAGGAGTGTAGAATCTGGTAATTGGATGGTGTTGCGGGCCCCACTTTCCGTTGAAATCGATCGTAATTTTTATTTATTTAATTTTTAAACGTTGACCCACTCGTGGTTGGTTTTTACTTACTTCGTGCGTCCGCCTTTGCTTTACTTCTCATTTTCTCTCATCTATTTTAATTACGATAATCATAAATTAAAGAACAAAAATCCAAGCGCATTTTCGTCAATGATTGAACTAATGAAATATTAGTAATCATTGTTGTTTATATTCCAATTGAAATCTAATGTATTTTTTGGATAATTGGCCTGACAACCACCAAAGAAACCTCTACTACTTCTCTAATTTAATACTACATTGGAGAATACAAGCTCAACCTACTAATACTTGTTGACACATATAACGATGTATTATTGAAATGACGAGATATATCTCAATATATTATTGAATTCTAACTTAAAAATTCAAAATAAAATAAATAAATAAACATGCTTTCAGATAAGAAATCTCGAACCCTCAATCTCATTAATGAGACCATTAAGTACCCACAAATTTAGGTATATTCAATAATCGATCTGATCGGGTAAACAAATTATTATGAATCCTTATCGATTTTTTCAATTGGACGATAAATAATCTCGAATTCCTTTCGAATTTTTTAATAGAGACGAAAAATTATCTCGAACGATACGAAATCTCAAATCTTGATTGGAATTCAAGATTTTATAAACAATGAATCGAGACACATCATAGATTCAAAATAAAAGAATAATCATTCATGTTTTTGGTGTAAAGTATTGTGAGAAAATATACGTTAGCTTATAAGTTATGAAAGGAACATTAGAGTATAAGCTAACGTAAAAAATAATCTAATATGTGATTATAATTTTGTAAGCGTTAACTTACCCGTTTGGTAGAGTGTTAAAACGTTAATATTAACGCTAACGCTCCACCAAACACGCCTCATATTTATATAGTTTGAGTACGGTAAGTTTCAAGTTTATATTATGAACAAATATAAAATGGTTGAATTAATTTTATTTTTCGAAACAGATTGACAAAACTCTATACAATTGCTCTCAACGCCTCTCACCAACAGACATGGCAGCCACAAATTGCATTATATAATACGAACATCGTATATATTTCAAATTTGTTGATTAAATAATATTCTGCTTTCATTCACCGTTTTTTCAAAGTGACCGTGGTCAATGAGAGACAAGGAGGGGGATCGATGGCAATGATCGTGGGCATATTTAAAATCGAAATCTAAACCCAAGGGCATTTTCGTCAATGATTGAACTAATGAAATATTAGTAATCACTGTTGTTTATATTCCAGTTCAAATCTAATGCATTTTTTGATGTATTATTGAAATAACGAGATATGTCTCATTATATTATTGAATTCTAACTTAATAATTTAAAATAAATAAATAATAAACATGCTTTCAGATAAGAAATCTCGAACCCTCAATCTCATTAATGAGACCATTAAGTACCCACAAATTTAGGTATATTCAATAATCGATCTGATCGGGTAAACAAATTATTATGAATCCTTATCGATTTTTTCAATTGGACGATAAATAATCTCGAATTCCTTTCGAATTTTTTAATAGAGACGAAAAATTATCTCGAACGATACGAAATCTCAAATCTTGATTGGAATTAAAGATTTTCTAAACAATGAATCGAGACACATCATAGATTCAAAATAAAAGAATAATCATTCATGTTTATGGTGTAAAGTATTGTGAGAAAATATACGTTAGCTTATAAGTTATGAAAGGAACATTAGAGTATAAGCTAATGTAAAAAATAATCTAATATGTGATTATAGTTTTGTAAGCGTTAACTTACCCGTTTGGAAGAGTGTTAAAACGTTAATATTAACGCTCCACCAAACACGCCTCATATTTATATAGTTTGAGTACGGTAAGTTTCAAGTTTATATTATGAACAAATATAAAATGGTTGAATTAATTTTATTTTTCGAAACAGATTGACAAAACTCTATACAATTGCTCTCAACGCCTCACACCAACAGACATGGCAGCCACAAATTGCATTATATAATACGAACATCGTATATCTTTCAAATTTGTTGATTAAATAATATTCTACTTTCATTCACCGTTTTTTCAAAGTGAACGTGGTCAATGAGAGACAAGGAGGGGGATCGATGGCAATGATTGTGGGCATATTTAAAATCGAAATCTAAACCAATTTTATATTTAATACCTATTCATAACCGAAAAAAATTTATAGGAAGTTTATGCATCCTAAACCGACTGAAATAATAAGAAATTTATTTCTGCTGGAATTGGAAGGTGTTGCGGGGGGTGTAGAATCTGGTAATTGGATGATGTTGCGGGCCCCACTTTCCGTTGAAATCGGTCGCAATTTTTTTTATTTAATTTTTAACCATTGACCCACTCGTTGTTGGTTTTTACTTACTTCGTGCGTCCGCCTTTGCATTACTTCTCATTTTCTCCCGTCTATTTTAATTACGATAATAATAAATTAAAGAACAAAAATCCAAGGGCATTTCCGTCAATGATTGAACTAATGAAATATTAGTAATCACTGTTGTTTATATTCCAGTTCAAATCTAATTCATTTTTTGGATAGCTGGCCTGACAACCACCAAAGAAACCTATACTGCTTCTCTAATTTAATACTACATTGGAGAATACAAGCTCAACCTACTAATACTTATTGACACATATAGCGATGTATTATTGAAATAACGAGATATGTCTCATTATATTATTGAATTCTAACTTAATAATTTAAAATAAATAAATAAATAAACATGCTTTCAGATAAGAAAGCTCGAACCCTCAATCTCATTAATGAGACCATTAAATACCCACAAATTTAGGTATATTCAATAATCGATCTGATCGGGTAAACAAATTATTATGAATCCTTATCGATTTTTTCAATTGGACGATAAATAATCTCGAATTCCTTTCGAATTTTTTAATAGAGACGAAAAATTATCTCGAACGATATGAAATCTCAAATCTTGATTGGAATTCAAGATTTTCTAAACAATGAATCGAGACACATCATAGATTCAAAATAAAAGAATATCATTCATGTTTATGGTGTAAAGTATTGTGAGAAAATATACGTTAGCTTATAAGTTATGAAAGGAACATTAGAGTATAAGCTAACGTAAAAAATAATCTAATATGTGATTATAGTTTTGTAAGCGTTAACTTACCCGTTTGGTAGAGTGTTAAAACGTTAATATTAACGCTCCACCAAACACGCCTCATTTATATAGTTTGAGTACAGTAAGTTTCAAGTTTATATTATGAACAAATATAAAATGGTTGAATTAATTTTATTTTTCGAAACAGATTGACAAAACTCTATACAATTGCTCTCAACGCCTCTCACCAACCGACATGGCAGCCACAAATTGCATTATATAATACGAACATTGTATATCTTTCAAATTTGTTGATTAAATAATATTCTGCTTTCATTCACCGTTTTTTCAAAGTGAACGTGGTCAATGAGAGACAAGGAGGGGGATCGATGGCAATGATCGTGGGCATATTTAAAATCGAAATCTAAACCAATTTTAATATTTAATACCTATTCATAATCGAAAAAAATTTATAGGAAGTTTATGCATCCTAAACCGACTGAAATAATAAGAAATTTATTTCTGCTGGAATTGGATGGTGTTGCGGGGGGTGTAGAATCTGGTAATTGGATGATGTTTCGGGCCCCACTTTCCGTTGAAATCGGTCGCAATTTTTTTTTATTTAATTTTTAACCATTGACCCACTCGTTGTTGGTTTTTACTTACTTCGTGCGTCCGCCTTTGCATTACTTCTCATTTTCTCCCGTCTATTTTAATTACGATAATCATAAATTAAAGAACAAAAATCCAATGGCATTTTCGTCAATGATTGAACTAATGAAATATTAATAATCACTGTTGTTTATATTCCAGTTGAAATCTAAAGTATTTTTTTATAGCTGGCCTGGCAACCACCAAAGAAACCTCTACTACTTCTCTAATTTAATACTACATTGGAGAATACAAGCTCAATCTACCAATACTTGTTGACACATATAGCGATGTATTATTGAAATGACGAGATATGTCTCAATATATTATTGAATTCTAACTTAAAAATTTAAAATCAAATACATAAATAAACCTGCTTTCAGATAAGAGATCTCGAACCCTCTATCTCATTAATAAGACCATTAAATACCAATAAATTTAGGTATAATCAATAATCGATCTGATCGGGTAAACAAATTATTATGAATCCTTATCGATTTTTTCAATTGGACGATAAATAAACTCGAATTCCTTTCGAATTTTTTAATAGAGACGAAAAATTATCTCGAACGATACGGAATCTCAAATCTTGATTGGAATTCAAGATTTTCTAAACTATGAGTCGAGACACATCATAGATTCGAAATAAAAGAATAATCATTCATGTTTTTGGTGTAAAGTGTTGTGAGAAAGTATACGTTAGCTTATAAGTTATGAAACGAACATTAGAGTATAAGTTAACATAAAAAATAATCTAATATGTGATTATGATTTTGTAAGTGTTAACTTACCTGTTTTATAGAGTGTTAAAACGTTAATATTAACGCTCCACCAAACAGGCCTCATATTTATATAGTTTGTGTACGATAAGTTTAAAGTTTACATTATGAACAAATATAATATGATTGAATTAATTTTATTTTTCGAAAAAGATTGACAAAACTCTATACAATTGCTCTCAATGCCTCTCACCAACAGACATGGCAGCCACAAATTGCATTATATAATACGAATACCGTATATCTTTCAATTTGTTGATTGAATAATATTATGCTTTCATTCACCGTTTTTTCAAAGTGAAGTGGTTAAGGAGAGAAAAGGAAGGGATAGATGGCAATGATCGTGGGCATATTTAAAATCGAAATCTAATCCAATTTAAATATTTAATACATATTCATAATCGAAAAAAATTTATAGGGAGTTTACGCATCCTAAACTGACCGAAATAATAAGAAATTTATTTTTGCTGGAATTGGATGGCGTTGCGGGGAGTGTAGAATCCGGTAATTGGATGGTGTTACGGGCCCCACTTTTCGTTGAAATCGGTCGCAATTTTTTTAATTTAATTTTTAACCATTGACCCACTCGTTGTTGGTTCTTACTTACTTCGTGTCTGACTTTACTTTACTTCTCATTTTCTCCAGTCTATTTTAATTACGATAATCATAAATTAAAGAACAAAAATCCAAGGGCATTTTCGTCAATGATTGAACTAATGAAATATTAGTAATCACTGTTGTTTATATTCCAGTTGAAATCTAATGTATTTTTTGGATAGGTGGCCAAACAACCACCAATGAAACCTCTACTCCTTCTCTAATTTAATCCTAGATTAGACAATAAAATATAGATAAATAATTCAATATATTTGTCGAGAATTGAAGCTCAATCTACTAATGCTAGCTGACACATATATTGATGTATTATTTAAATGACGAGACGTGTCTCAATGTATTATTGAATTATTTATTATTATTATTATTATCACTACTCTTATTATTATACTTACCAACCGTCATAAAAATGGATTTTTAAAGTGTTCACATCTTGATTTGTGATTTCACAACGTTGCTAGCTATTCAGTATTTTATTATATAAAAAATTATTTTGATGTAAAAGGTTTAATGTGAATATCTTCAAAATTTATTTATTTTTATAAAAATAATATATAATAATGTAGCTCCAGCCCCATCCGTTATTCATATTATAGTTTTAAAGTTTAAAAAAATCTCAAAAATTAAGGATTTTTTTTGATAATATAAAAAAGCGTTGTCATGTAACATAGTTAAAATAAGAATAAAAGATGACGATTTTAAAATAAATCGTCATCTTTTCACTAACAAAAGATGTTGATTTTTAAAAAAATAGTCATGTTTTGTTAAATATAAAAATCATGATGGTATATGGAAAACAATCATAAAAAATCACATTAGAAATATGATGGTTATTACAAGAACGTCATTTTGTTATTAACAAAAAATGACGGTTTTGTCTTTTGTTATATAAAAATCATGAAGGTTTTTTTGAAAAAAAAAAGTCATAAAAAATCATAGTAGAAAGATAACAGTTATTACAAAAATCGTCAATTTTTTACTAACAAAATATGACGGTTATTATAAAAATCGTCGTTTTTGTTATTAGAAAGATGATGGTTATTATAAAAACCATCATCTTTTGTCATATATAAAAAATTATGAAAAAACAATCATAAATTTACGAACAAAAGATGATGGCTATTATAAAAATCGTAATAAATTCCGCGTCATTAAAAATAAGTCAGGTAGTAGTATAAATTCATAACCGATCAATATTTTTTTGGATAACTAATTTTATACCTCGGAAACATATCAATTATGAAATAATTTTTCATCGTCGGATATCCAATATGCTTTATTTTGACTATTGGACCAATAACCCATTAACGTGGATTGTCACACTCAATATCATTAGGCCCAAAAGAAGATCCATTTGAGGCTTAAATGGCTGAAACAACTCACTCGATTTGTTAATATTATCCGGATCAAATTGGTCGAATTTGAAATATTAATATTATCATATTTGTTTTTTTCCTTTTCAGTCCGATCAAATTAGTGTATGTTGAGACTTGAGTCTTGAGTTTGATAATAAAATTAAGTTTGACCGATGTGAATAAAAAAAAAATTAAAATCTTATGATCAGACATCTCAATTCAACCCAAATTATCTTGAGTTATCTTTTTAATTTTCGCACTCGAATTTAAATTTTTACATTAATCCGACCTGATTCAGTTCACTAAAATCAATCCCGACCAGACCCGGACCTACACGCCAGCCCTAATCATAAGAGCTAATAAAAGTGAGAATATTACTGTTGGAATCAATAATTGATCTAAATGATTTCATTATCTTACAGACTGAGCTAAATCAAATTACTTTATTGAATTCGAATAGTTTGAAGTTATGATTCATGAATTACGCACAACTAAGACGATACATTTCCTGTTATTTTAAAAATCAAAAGTTCAGTTCATGCACTGGGATAATCACAAATGAACGTAATTTTCTAAATTAAAAAAAGAAATCATATCCATTTGGTAACTGGAATTTATTGGTTGGAAAATAATAATTAAATTTCAACCTTTTTTAACCGAAGTGGGCCATCAAAGTTGAGCCAGATACATTGAACTTTAAGCCTTCACTATGATCAAGTTTCCGGACAAATGAATGAATGATCCTCTTTATGTTAATTATAGGTCACTTGTTAGCCGATCGTCTCAATTTTTTTTTTCACCTATTTTATTTAAATTTAAACTCGAAATAAATAATTTATCGGCAGGATATCCAACTATTTAAAAAAAATCCCCTTTACTTCGCCCTGCATGTCATTAAAACTACAAAATAATAATAAAAGGAGAGGATAAAAAGAAGGGTGGATCCTAATTTTATAATTTTCGCAAGACTAGTATCAAACTCACCATCATCAGCAATCAGAGCATTCACATGCTTTATTCGCTGACACTTGAAAAGCTACTTGC